>VYZT01034597.1:0-10142 GCA_013400735.1 Pomatostomus ruficeps | reverse complement strand
TCAAATCAACGACCAGATGAAAATGTACTAGACCACACTGCCCCCTCTCTTCCTCTCGCTCTGTCTCCTTCTCTCTCACACACTCTCACTCCTGGAAAGCTTCAGTGTCTGGTTACAGACTCTTTTGGATCCTTCCCCCCCCCGCTCCCCACCCTCGCCCTTTGCCAACTATCCTAGAGATTCCTTGCATGCCTACTTAAATCTTTAACAGAATAAGGACCCGGCTCCCCCCGCCGCCAGCCCCGCACACTCTCACACGCTCACACTCACTCTCGCACACCCTCGCACACCGCTGCCGCTCACCCCTCCCCAATAATCCCTTCGGCTGCCGGCAGGAACCCGCCGGGCGCATCCCCGCCGCATCCCCGGCCCCGCCGCATCCCCGCCGGGTACCAGCCCCGGGACCCTCCGGGCGGCCGCTCCCCCTCCCCGCTCCGCCTTCCCGAGGGGTGCAGGGGGCTGAGGGGGAAGCGGAGGGGGAAGCGGAGGGGCCGCAGCCTTTCGCCTCGCGTCCCTGCGGCTGGCTGTGGATTTTAAAACAATAAAAAAATCCAGCGCTGGCTCTGGCGGGTGCCCCCCGCTGCCCCCCTCCGCCACGCCGCAGCCGCCCGTGGAAATCGCCCGCCCCGCGTCTGCAGTGAGGCAGGCAAGGCAGACTGCCTGGCTCATGCCCGTGATGACTTTCGAGCTGACAATCTCCTCTCCTCGACCCCCCCCCCGTTCCCCTCCACACCCACCCCTGCGCTCCATGGCAGCGCCGCTGCCTCTCGCACCAGACTATATTTGCAATATGTGCTAATTTACCAGCTATATGCCCTTGGATTTTGAAATGAACTCATCAGTCAATGTTGCTAGTGCCGATGCTCCGTCTCTCCCTCACACACACCCTCCGCTGCAGACATGTTACTCATTCTCCAAGCATTTCCTCCCCGAATGTCCGTCAGACGCATATACACTTCATTGATCAAACCAAATCCCCTGATAACAATAAATAATAATACAGACAGTTAACATCAGCGGGGAGCGGAGCGGGGGGGGGCGCGGGGGGAGAGACAAAGATGACGACTAAATCTGCATTGTGCTTTTGCCGAGGCTGAGCCCCGCCGTGCCCAGGGATGCTCGGCACAATGCGGGGCGCAGGTAACCCCAAAACCCAGCTCGCACCTCATCCCCAGACCCCCCTTTGTCCAAACACCGGGGATGGCGCTGCCGGATACCCGAATTCTCTCAGGCTCCAAAAGGTGTTTGTAGGAACGGGAGGTGGCTCTGGTTATGGAGGGGAGGACGCACCTCACGCAAAATCCAGCAATAAATCCAGGCAGTTCCTTTGTTAGGCTGAGCACTGCACAGGCGCTCGGGAATTAAAGGTATCCGGGCACCCAGAGAGCCGAGGGTTTCCAGAAACACCTCCTCAGCTCCCCCTGAGATCTCTTCCCTTTGCAGGGAGCACCTAGGGAAGGATCCAGGTTGGGAAACATCCCTCTCTCACACGTGCCAGGTATTTCAAGGGGCTGCCGTGGCTTTATTTCCCATTTTTCTGGGGCTGCAACAGGGGAAGGCAGGAACTGGGCTTGCCCGCCGGGATTTTGGCTGGTTAGACATCTTGTGTGGGTCTGGCAGAGAGAGAAAGTGGCTGCAGCGTGAGCGTTCGGGAAGTTGGGGAGGGTGGGGCTATCTAGAAATCTTTGACTCACTGGGGTAACTCCCTGAGCACAGGAATCAAATTATTGCTCCAAGCGAGCTGCATTTTATGAGCAGCAGCTTCAGAACGAGAACCCTGCGTGCACACGGAGCTAAAATAAACGCGTGGAAATAAATACACAAGCCATAATTAAATTATTGGGTGCAATGCAGAAGTGCCTGGGTGAGGGAAGAGGTGGGATTATGCAGCAAAGTCGGCCTGGGAATCCACGGATACAAATTTTCTTATTTCTACCGGCAAAATCCTGATTGGCACCAGCCTAGCTAGATAGGGGAAGAATCAAACCCTGTGTGCTGAAGGATCTGATCTTGGGGAAAAGTCGACTGGATTAGTGCCTGAAGCTGCCAACCATCCTTTCACTCCCCTCAGAGTCCCTCACCACCACTGCAAGATTTTGCCACCACGCAGAACCTTCCGCGTCCATTGTCTCCTTATCTTCCCCCCCCCCAAAAAAAAAAAAAAGTTTGATTTTTTTTTCCCAAAGTTTTGCAGCAAACACGCAATTTCTTTACACACTTCGCCCGAGCCTTTGGAGGATACTTATTTCAAGCAGTTAACACCTGACCCCAATTTTTGTGGGTAATTAGTGAGCTAGATAACCACACAAAGTGGGTAATTATTTAGTACCCAAGGGTACTGTACGAGAGGGTAGAGGCTGGCGGTGTTAACAAAAGCACATCCCTAATTATTGGATCCATCCCGATGTTTTTAAGAAGAGTTGCTTCCACCTAATGATCCGTGATAAATCAGAACTGGGATAACCACGGGCGGGATGGGAGGGAAGAGCCACAACTCCGGTGAGTTCAGGCTCCAGGAGAAGGAAGAGGAATCCCCATGGAGAAGGCAACAGGAAATTCCTGCTCCAGGCCAGCCTGACACCCGTCAGGTTGGTCGGGAAGGCTGGAAAAGCTGCGTGGGGAGTTTGTGGGAAGTGCCTCGGGCGCCGCTTCTCGCCCAGGCCCTGCTGATGGATCCCCGTGTACGACAAGAACCTCCCTCGTGTTCCAACCGAGCTCAGCCCTGCTCCTGGAAAATCACCAAAGCTGCACAAACGAGGTGTTCTGGGTTCGGGGAATGCCAGGGAGTTGCACTAAGGGGGTAAAAAGAATCGTATTTGATGAATTTCAATTATCCATCACCGCCGATATTTCTGCTGCCACAACCCCATTTCTCCCACGGAAAACATCAAATCCTCCGGAGGGTTTTCCTTAAATTTAGGAAGGAAGAAGTGGGGACTGTATGAAATAAAAACTAAATAAGAATCAGCTGTTAAATCCAAACAAATAACCCCAGGCAGGTGGCAGAGGAGGGGCCACACTGGTTTGGGTGACAGAAACAATGACCAGAAACAAAAACTCAACAAGTTCCACCTCAGCCTGAGGAAGAACCTCCTTCCATGGAGGGGTAGAGCCCTGGAGCAGCTCGGGAAGGTTTTGGAGCCATCCCAGCCCCATCTGGCCGTGTCCCTGTGTCCCTGCTCCAGGGGACCCTGCCCGGGCATGGCGTTGGGCTGGGAGACCTCCAGAGCTCCCTCCACACCCCAACCACTCCAGGAGAAAAAAATTCGGTTTAAATCCGCAAGAGTTGGCTGGAAACAGATCCACGGCCTGGAACAGAGCAGCCCCTGTGCCCTGAGCAGGGCTGAGCACTTCACACCCACTTCAGGACATCCTCCCACCGAGCTCCGAGGAAAAGCACTTTCCCCTTTTAATTGCTTTTATGAATCACCACCAACATCCGGACACTTCGTTCGCTGCACTCCAGCAACCCTGATTTGCAAAGACTCCAATCCCAAGACGTTAAAGGCCTCCAATCCCAAGATGTTAAGGGCCTCCAATTCCAAGATGTTAAAGGCCTCAAATTCCAAGATGTTAAAAGCCTCCAGGCTGGCAAAAATAATAACAATAATAATAATAATAATAATAATAATAATAATAATAATAATAATAATAGAAGTATCATTCTATTCGATTTGATTTGCATTTAACTCAACTCGCAGCTCTGGGCCAGGCACTACACAAAAAAACCCCCCCACAACTGGCAGCATCACCTGGTCCCGCGACCACCAGGAATTCAGAATTTAAACAGAGAAAGTTTCAGGGGTTTCCACAACTTCTCGTATTTCTCTGTTGTTTTGTGGTTTGTTGGGTTTGGGGTTTTTTGGTGTGGTTTTTTTTTTGGGTTTTTTTTGAGTGAAATAACCGCAACTGAAAGAGGCCTGGAAATTGTTCTCATATTTAAGAAGGGGCCAAGTGTCTGCAGTCCATTTATAAATAAATAAAAATAAAATCGGTCTCCCCTCCGCTAATCCTCCTAGGGACACGGTTTGCAGGAAATCCTTGCAGAAATGGAGAGAAAAGAAAGTTTGCAGAGAGGAGCTGGAAAACAGAAAGGAAGAAGGAATTTAATCACAGAGACAGGATCAAAGGCAGGAGAGACCTTGGAAGGGGCACAGTTACAGCAGACAGCAGAGTAAATACAAACTATTGCGATTTTTTCCCCCTCGGATCGATTGGAATTAGCAATTCAAAGGGGAAGCCAGGCAGGAGAAGGGATTTTCAGCCAGGGAGGAAGCTTCAGGGACTTCAGCATTAACTGCAAAACCTCGAGGCCTTTTTGAGACCAGTCAATAACTTCACTCGGGGCAAAGGGTGCAGAGATCATGCAGGAAATCTCTTTAAAATCAGGGTTACAGCTCAGCTGTAAGGACAGCGTGCATGAGAAGAGTTTCCAAATTAATCAAATGTCTTCAGGGGAGTAAAAAACATTCACCACAAGGAGTTAGGAATTCAAATGATGTGAGGAAAGGTAAAATTCAGAGCGTGGAAAGCAAAACTGGGCAGAGCTGTCGTGATCTGGACGTTTCCAGAACAACCAAAAAGGTCTCATTGGAGCCTCATTTTGCAGACCAATTCCACCCCGAATCACCGATAAAATCAATATTCAAAAATCCAATAATAAACCAGGACAAGCCCCAGGAGCTGCACACGAACGAGGGGTGAGGTTAAAATTCACCTGGCGCCTCTGGGAAATCCAAACTGGTGTTTCCCACAGGAAGCAGCGATTCCCAGAGGAACAAACCCCCTCAGGCCAGCACTCACCGTGTCCCTCGAGGGGCTGGGAGTCCTTGGCTGAAGCTGCAGGGTCCAGGCTGGATTTGTCACCTTCCCCTGAGAACAGAGAGCACAGAGTGGTTCAGAATCCTCTCAGTCCCATTTCAGCACCACCTGAAAATCCTTTCCACCTCCAAATTTTCCGCTCCAAACCACAAGGTCCTGCCTCTCCTGAGCACTAAAAAAGGGTGGTTGGGTTTTCCCTCCCACCTCCAGTTCTGCCAACGGCTTCTCCTCGAGCTCCAGCCCCGGATAATGGGGAAAAATTGAAATTATAAAGGTGAGAAAGCTAGAAATGAGTGAATCCTGAGGTGAGAAAAGCAAGGGAAACGGGAAAGGGGAAGGGGAAGGGGAAGGGAAAGGAAAAGGAAAAGGGAAAGGGAAAGAGAAAGGGGAAGGGGAAGAGAAAGGGGAAGGGGAAGGACAAGGAGAAGGAAAAGGAAAAGGAAAAGGAAAAAGAAAAGGAAAAGGAAAAGGAAAAAGAAAAGGAAAAGGAAAAGGAAAAAGAAAAGGAAAAGGAAAAGGAAAAAGAAAAGGAAAAGGAAAAGGAGGCCCTGGGACTCTGCAGTCCTTGAACCCCAGGATCAGGGAACAGGGAGGAATCCAAGGAAAGGTCAGCCAGTGTCCCAGGGGATTTGGAGAGAAAGGTCACAAGGACTGATTCATCATCGTCAGACAGGAGAAGTGGGAACTTGTACCGGTTTGAGACAAGTTTTGGAGGAGATTCCCAAAAGGAATCTGCGTTTTATCTGTGGGGAGTTCCCAACCCTCCCTGATCCCGAGTTCTCCTAAACCAAAATGGATTCAACCCCACCAAAACTCAGAATTCTGTGGATGAAGTCACACAAGGAATTATGGCATCACTATTAAATGATTTTCCAATTCCACCTCACAAAAAGCACCCAAACCCCTCAGATTTCACCTGGGTTCAGGGCCACCAAAAGTTTAAAACTCGATTAATTCAGAACATAAAAGCTCCAAGGACGTCACTCTTATTTCAGATAAATCTAACCTGGTTTGAGGATATAATTTCTTAAGAGTTTAGGTTCCACACTGAAATCTGGCAAATTCGGAATTATTTCCATTACTGAGAGATGGAGCTGCGTGAATTTTAACCTAAATGTCTGGTCAACATTTAATGCTTTCTTAAACTTTAATTCAAATTTCAGTGCAATCATGGCATGAAAAGGTAGTGTCCCTCAATCAACTCTTCATTTTATTTTCTTTTTCTGAAACAGCCAATGAAAATAATACCTGTTGAGGCTGTTCAGTTTTTAAACTGTTGAACCTCAATTCAACTCGCAGAAAGTTTAGGGACATTCTGGCAACCTGAGCTGGCAGGAGAAGTGGAAAAATTAAATTAAAGATCCACGAGACTGAGAGAAGAGCTCGAAGGAATTGTATTTCAGTAGGAAAGGAGTGCTGGGGTCACTGTGGAAAATAAAATTATAATTCAGAGATTGGAGGGCTGCAGTGCACAGATCCATTCCCACCTGCACCAGGAATTCACTGTGGAGGATTTTCAACCCTTCCCACAGAACAACAACATCAATTGATAATTATTGGAAGAGGAGGTGGGACCCTGAGCCTTAATTAATGTCTGGGAAGGGCCCTGAGAGCTCAGAGGGACCTGGGGAACCCCAAAGTTCAGGAATTCTTCAGCATCCCCCAGATCTGTTGGACTCTTCACCCTCCTCACCAGCACTGCTTTCTTTTTAAACAGAGGGTGGAATTACAAGATAAAACAAAGAAATCCTCCCCAGGTTTTCTCCTCCTACAGCTGACACAATTTAAAGAAGAAAAAAAAAACAACCCAAAACGTATTTCTGGTGAGAAAAAAAATCCACGTTCCAGCCAGAGCTGAAGAATGAAACCAAGGGGTTGGACACCAAAATTTCCAGTCTATTCCCAGCCTATTCCCGGCCCATTCCTGGCCTATTCCTGGTCTATTCCTGGCCTATTCCTGGTCTATTCCCAACCTATTCCCAGCCTATTCCCTGTCTATTCCCAGCCCATTCCCAGACCCATTCCTGGCCTATTCCTGGCCCATTCCTCTTTTATTCCCAACCTATTCCCAGCCCATTCCCAGCCTATTTCCAGCCCATTCCTGGCCTATTCCTGTTCTATTCCTGGTCTATTCCCAGCCTGTTCCCGGCCTATTCCCAGTACATTCCCAGCCTATTCCCAGTTTATTCCCAGCCCATTCCCAGCCTATTTCCAGCCCATTCCCAGCCTATTCCCAGTTTATTCCCAGCCCATTCCCAGCCTATTCCCAGTTTATTCCCAGCCCATTCCCTGTCTATTCCCAGCCCATTCCCAGCCCATTCCTGGCCTATTCCCAGTTTACTCCCAGCCCGTTCCCAGCCCTGCTGCTCCAGGTGCTCAGCGAGCCCCCGAGTCTCTCCATCCCTTCCTCTTCCCTGCCTGCTTTATCCACCAGACTGCAAATTCCCAGGAAAAGGGGACACTCCGGGATGCTGGGACACTCAGGGGTCGCTGCCGAGGGAATCCCAGCTCGGGGCTCTGCGGGAGGGGAGCTCTGGACCCGGACACTCAGAGCTTCACACCCCAGCTCCTTCCTGGACACTCCAGCGGGGCTGGGAGCGGATTAAAAACGAGGGAGCCCCTTCTGGAGAGGGATGTGGGATCCAGAACGAGAGTCGGGACTTACACGGGGCCCAGCAAACGCTGCTCAGGGTCTGAGTGCCAGGAACAGCAGCTCCCGGTGCCCCTCTGCCCTCCTGCATCGCTGCTCCACCCCAACCTCACAGCTCCTCCTGCGTGCAACGCAAAAACGCAGTGTTAAACACTTCCACACAAAGAAACCGGGCAGAAAAATCCGAATTTCAGCTTGTTTGCTATGATAAAAATCACGTTATTTCGGATTTTTAATGCGTCGTAGCGGCGTTCTGGAGTCGACTGCAGAAAAATAGGTTTAGGTGGTAAATCCTATCAGTGTTAACACTGAAAAGGTAAAAATGTGTCAGCACAGAGAGCCCATCAGGAATGTTTATTCCCAGTCCATTTCTTCCCAGCGTGATCCTCGCAATTCCAACGGGAGTGACACCAAACAGCTCAGACAGCGTCAGCTCCTCTGCCCTTGCAACTCAGGAGGAACACGGAGCAAAACCAAAGGAAAATCCGAGACTCAGCCCAGACCCCACAGGCAGTCCCAGCAGAATTTCCGCGCCTGCACCAAGGGTTTGATAATGAATTAAGAATAAAGATAATAAAGAAATGAATTATTTCACTCCAAAAGGTAGAGGCTGTGCACAGGCTCTGCCCCATCAATAATAAACCAGGACAAGCCCCACGAGCTGCTCACAAACCAGAAGTTAAAATTCACCTGGTGCCTCCAGGAAATCCAAACTTTCCCGCAGGAAACAGCGATTCCCAGCAGAACAAACCCACCTCCACCTGGAATAATTCAGCAGCAGCGCCTTGTTCTCCCTGTCTGACCCACAGGGTGCTCCCTGCTCCTTGCTCGAGCCAAAACTGCAGCAGCAGCAGCAGCAGCTCCTGAGTGATTATTTGATCACTTTCCTGCTTAATTGCCATTTTTAATTACTGGCAACAACAAAAAGTCAATCTGGCAACGGAAATCCATTCTTTTGAACAACTTCTGCCCCTTCCCTCGGACACAAACCCCTGCTCCGTGAGCCACTCCTGCCGAACACGGGGCCCTCGTGGGAAAGCCACTGGGTTTCATTTCCTTCAGCTGACGGCCCTAAAAAAAGGAGGGCGAAAGAACCTTCCTTTTCTGGTGGCAAGATGACATTGTTTTTCCCCTTGCCATTTTCCTCCAGGCAGATCCATTAGCACTGCATTTGCTCCTCCATGTGGTGGGATTTCTTAAATAAAAACGTATGTTCCATACGTCGGAGCTTGGAAGCGGCGCTGCTTTCGCCCGTTCGCCATCCACGTTCGCTTCAGACTTGGCCAGCCACCTAGAAAACCTGCCAAGACCTCTCTGGCAGCCTCCTCCCCGCGGTTCCAGGAAAACATGGAATATTCAAAGAATTTCAGGGCCTCCCGGCTTCGTTTGTCACCACTCTCCTTGCCCACTTAGAGCTCAATCGCAGGCAAATTGCTCTAATGCCCTATTAAAGATTTAAAAAGGGCCTTCTCCGGAGGAGGCTATCTGAGGACAAATCCCTGCTAATATATAATGCAAAAGGGCCCTTCGGATGTGATGCGGTGTGGCAGGAGGCAGGCAGGGAGCAGCTTCACAATCCCGCAGCTTCCCGAGGGAATTCTGTCCTGGTTTGGGCCTTTTAAACCTCCCTCAGCCACCCGGGCGAAGGAGAGATGGGGTTTGGGCTCGCTGTTGTGCCAGAAATGGCTTTGGAGTGACAGAAAATAGGTTTATATGGGATTTTGGGAGGAATTCCTCCCTGGGAGGGTGGGGAGGAGCTGGCACAGGGCGCCCCTGGATCTTTGGGAACGTCCCAGGCCAGGCTTGGAGCCCCCTGGGACAGTGGGAGGTGTCCCTGCCCATTCAGGGCTGGAATGAAATGATTTTTTAGGTCCTTTCCGACCCAAACCATGCTGGGATTCTGAACCCGTTGAGGTTTCAGAGCTGTGGCGAGTCAAAAGTGAACAAAAAAGTGAATTTATGGCAGAACTGGTCACTCCCGGGGCTGTTAAAGACAAGCTCGAGCCCCCCTGCCACAACTTCTCTGTGAGGTGGCTTAGGGACGTGGAGGTGACCGAATGGCACCGATTCCATCACCAGGATTCCGAGCAGGATCCAAGGGAATGGCACCGATTCCATCACCAGGATTCCGAGCAGGATCCACGGGAATGGCACCTGAAATCCTTTCCTGTGCCACTTACCCCAGGAGCCGCCTCCCCTCAGAGAGGAAGCCCAGAGCAAACACAGGGAAAGAGGCTCGAAATAATTCGGGGAGGGTTTTTCCTTACAGAGGGCAAAACCTCGCTGTGATTTTGGGTGTCAGGCAGGTTTTTCCCGATTCCCAGCATCAATTCATGGATTAAATGGGACTGGAGTGAGGATTGAGAGTTGCCAGAGCTGCCCCATGGAGCATCCCCACAGCCCCTGGCAGCTCTGAGGGCCAATTCCAGTCCTTCCTCGGACACTCCAGGTGTTCCCTGAGCACCACAGCTCCCAGGGCAGCCCTTTCCAGTGTTTTACAACCATTCCAGGAGGGAATTCCTCCTGATGTCCAACTGACCCTGCCTGGCACAGCCTGGGGCTGTTCCCTCTCGTTCCCCGGGAGCGGGGCCCTTGTGGTTTGATTTGGAGCTGTAATAAACTAAATATAAAAAAATTTAAATTATAAATATTATTTATAATATTATAAATA
>VYZT01034596.1:285176-398620 GCA_013400735.1 Pomatostomus ruficeps | reverse complement strand
AGAGATAATGGCCAATGATTGCTTATAAATCCTTTGCTGCGCTGTTTCTTCTAAAGCCTGTGGTTTGTACTATGTTCTTAATAAAATCATAGTACAGCAACGGTATGATGAAATAAAGATCACCTGTGCATTCATTTTTAGTAGCCTAAGTTAGCTTAACTGTGTAATAATTTATTTGAAAACTACAGGCACCAAAGGCAAATCCAAGCCACATGCAGGTTTAATAAAAAGATTTCAGATTCAGTATTCTCTTGTCAGCCCCAAGGCTCTTGCCCAAGAACTGCTCAGGCAGAGTTTGCTGGAAGTTTCGCCAGAGCTGTGCAAGCCATTGGAACAGACAGAAGGATGGACACCACCTGGTGAGCATCTGCTCCCCACAGCCCACAGGGACCAGCAAACATCCACTTCTTCAGCTGCAGCAGATACTCCCTGCTTCCCTCTGCACTACTCTCTGCTTCCCTTTGCACGCAGCAATGATGACCCCTAATGGTGGAATGGTTCTCCTGCTGAGTAATAGGCAGAGATTTTGCTTTTCAATGCATATTTCTACTTAAAATAATTACAACTTCCTCTCACAGCCCAGGAGCAGAGTAAACTGCTTGAGATTCACCTGAACTGTAACACAGAAGCAGCTGCTTTGCCTGATCAAGTCTTTCTGACTTTGGATATGGAAACATTAAAATGAAAATCCATATTCCAGAGCTATGTCCAGAATTTAAAGCACCCTTTTTTTCCTGAGGCAGACTATCTTACAGAAGCAGGTTTAATTACACTGCGGTGAATAATCCCTGCAGAAAGTCTTCAGAAAAGAGGATGTTCCTTTTTCCCCCAGAACCGATCATCTGTATGTGAGCAAGCAAACAGCACACACCCAAACAGCTTCTTTGAAGCCTTCCTTCAGCTACTGGATAATGCTGCACACATGTGTGTGGAAGCACATTTGATACCCACCAATCTTCTCATCAGAATCAAATAAAAGTAATTTCATTATTTCCAAAGTTATAAAATTGTATGTTATTCTAGCATTAAGTCAACATTTTATGTGCATATAGTGTTAAGTTCACATACAATTTTTACCTTCTTGAATTATTAAAATTTGGTTGGATTTTTTAAAAATCCAAGTACATCTCAAAGGCTTTAACTCCTACTGGAAATAGAAGGTAATTTTAAGTTGTGTTACAGATGCCAGCTACATAAAACTAAGTCTTGCTTTTCTCTTGGGAGAGATGAGTATCACCACCTGTCCCGTTTTAGCTTGCCTGACACTTGCATCTAGAGCAAGATAAAGAACAAGGTAACTATTACCGAGGCCTGACCTAATTGTGTCAGGTTTTTCCAGGTAGAGATAAACACACAGCGCTTAAAAGAGAAGGGCTGAGAGCCCCTGGCAGCTTACTGATTTGTTTACTTTCTTTGAACAACATTGTAACACTGAAGTTGTGCTAGCTTTCAGTGTACAAAGCACAAAGCCTTCACCTCAACAAAAAACAAACCTAGAGATATTTCCAGAATGCTCAAGAAAACGCGTACTTTAAAACCATGACCTCTTTTTGTATGGTAATAGTAGTTAAAGTCACACAAGTACCTACAAGGAAAAAAATAAACGAAGACATGCTTCCGAACCATGTGTGGACTGGATTGACAGTTTTGTTTGGACAGTGAGGTATGTAAAATCAGGGCTTTTTAAAGTTAGAATCTAATCACTGAACTTTTCATTACCTTTACGACAGGTTTGTTTGGGTTTTTTCTCCTTTCTGAAGAGCAATAATTACTGTAAATACTTCATCATCCTGGCTTACCTTTCTCACATCTGAGCTCTTTGGTTCTGTTGTCCAAGTTATAATTCTAGATACAGCAAGTCTTGTCTCACTGGAGTTCACAAAGTCTGTTGGATCCATCTGTCTTGCCAAGGACTCAATATACTTCAGGATAGCAACTTTGACCTGAGAAATGAAAAGGGACTTGTGAAGCTCAGGAGTTGACAAAGATGCATTTTTCCCATAGGAACAGATACCATTACAGATTGGCAAGAATTTGTCACACGGTGGGGGAGAAGTATTCCTGTGACATGTCTCAAAGTTGCCATCTAATTTCTGTATCATGCACATATAGCAATTAATTACCTTCTCGTGCATTCTATGCTTTCTGTTATAGCATGTTGCTGCTTTAGTGAAATGGCTTTTGATACTGACCTTCAGGTTTGGTGTCTGGGTCTGATCTACAATAAACCTCATCAAAATGTTAAATTGTTGATCAAATGGAAAAGAATCCCTGTCCAAAGAAAACAAAGGCAAAAATGTAATGCAACATAAACGAAATTAACTCAGTACCTTAAAGCTTATATAACAGATTTTAACACACTTTTCTTCTTGGAAACTTTATCATCAATAAGAGAAGCTCTAAGCTTAAGGATTAGCTAGTTACTGACACGATACTGGAGGAAACTGCTAAATCAGTATCTTTACACACTGTTACTCTACTCTCTGTACACTTCCTCAGCTTTTGGCACACTTGTCCATTCAGTTTTACTTCAGACTGTGCTTTGTTCCCATATCTCTAGAAGCAGCTTGGTTTATCTTGTCCTTAGGGTTCACACCTGGTTTTGATCTCTCTCCTCTTTTTTTCTACTTTATCCTATTTTCTCCTAGATTATTACTACTTTTTATTTTCATTTTTAATTACCCTATTTCTAGACGAGCTGAACTTTATTGTAATAGTGTCCTGTGCTGGCCATCCTTTGAAAAGGACATGGAGTACAGAACTGGTGAAAACATTGCAGTAGCATTCACGCTCGTATCCCGACCTGAGTGTTACTTGTGTTTGAACAACATGAAAGAGGTGCTGAACATTGTGGTAAAGCTACCTTTCATATTCTGAATACTGCACTTTTTTTGGTACCTGTCAATCAAAAAAGATAGATATCTGAGCATACACACCCCAAAACCCTTAAAATTAATCAATTATATCTTTTTAAATTTATGCTTTACAGTTATTTATTGAGAGACAGACCTTTTTAATTCAATACTTGAAATACTGTGACATAACTTTGTTCTCCCTTATTCTTATATTTATCAAGATTGAGGCCTCAAAATACACAGAACTGCTGGATTTCTAAAATGTTCATGCCTTTCTGTAATCCTGAAAAAACCTCCATAATATTTGCCATCTGAGTACTCTACCTGGTGACATCCAGAGCTTTTTGGACTTTTGCCTGCACAGACCCCAACAAATCTGCTCCCATTTTCTTTAGCAACTGCGTCAGGAGAACAAAAAGCCAATCCTGCAAGTCATCTTTATGAATGATGATGAAATCAACCAGGGTTTCCAGAAACATGCTGAAGACCTATAAACAAAACAAGTGTCAGAAAAAGAAATACAGTTCCTAAAATAAAAATATTCAAAGGGGAGAGGGCGGTTTACAGTCTGAGTTTCAGGATGATTTTGTTATAAAAGTTTCATGAATGAATGATTTTAGTGACTACATTGCTCTGAAAAAAAAATCAGACAAGACATGTCTAAAATGTGTTGTATTAAAACACCACACGTAACAAATGAAGGAAGGGGGTAGGAAACACTTACTCTCTGTTGTGAATTCCACGGCAAAGCAGGCCATGCAACAGAACAAACCACCCGTTAGCACACAGAGTGATCAAGATGCAGTTTCTTAACAGATAAAAGACACATTCACTGAAAGTTCACATTTTCTTAAAACACAACCTCTTCTCAGCAAGGTTACTTAAAACATTATATACCTTGGATCATATTCAGTCTCCTTAGCTAAGAAAGTAACATATGTTTATATAGATGTATATAAACAAAGCTACATGTGTTTAACGCTACAACTAATGAGTTTGTATCAATAATTCTATAAAAGAAGTGCAGACGACAAATCACTGCTGCAACAAAGGATGTACTTGGGCCCAGTGTGCAATAAACTCCTACCCTACTCAGAAATTAGAAATATTTTGCAAACAAATAATTATACCTTCATCCTTTCCACTACACATAATGTATCTTGGAGAACCAAAACATTAAAACATTACAGGTAGGTACTACATGCTTGGTGAGACCTGTGGGACAGCTGGTCCACAGTATTAAGGCCAAAAATGCACATTTTGAGCAAGACCTGTAACAGACTACTCTGCTTGCCCATGGAACTTCCACCTGACAATCGTTTACTAAAACTGGTTTACCAAGAGGTCTTGAAGTACAAAGATTTATACAACTTATTTTTTATCAAAGTGCATTTAACCCAACTGCAGATGTTTTTACACAGCCATTACTGGTTTTCCTTGACTAGCAAAACTCAGAAAAGGGCATGAAATTCCCTATTCCTTTCTCTCTGAGCCCCCTTAGCTGTTAATAGAAAACCACTAGCTCACATGCCTGTGGGCCCTACCTCCCCATTCTGTAGCCCACTTCTTTTTAAGAAATGTCTGTAAATTCATGCCACAGCCTTTAACTTCAGAGGTCACTCTTCCCTGTGTATCACCACAAGTACACCCCAGAGAACTGCAAATCAAATTCTCGCTCCAGGAGGTGACCTCTGAAAGGCATTAGGCTGCTCCCCAGAAACTATGGAGTAACCAGTTCCTAGCAACATAAGAGAGGCTGAGACACGTCCCCTCCTAGTAAAACAGATGAAAACCAGGGAGATTGATAAATGCCAGTTTTCCCCAGTAGATGGCAGGGGTAGGAATATAAACCACTCATCTTGGAACAGGGTCAAATGTGCACACACGGTAATGTAGGAGAGGAGCCAAGGCTTTGTGATCTTACCTTGCTGTGAGGGTCAGCAAACATGCGAGTAAATATTTCACACAGCCTTTTTAACTCGACTCGGCTAAAATACATAAATAAAACATGACATTAATGCCAAAGTTTTAGTTGCAGCAAAAAAACCCCAGCTAATAAATATTAACAGCTGAAAGATCTAACCTTTATTTAAATGTTACTTCAGTCACACTTCCAAAATCTTTGTATATCTAGGCAAAGCCTTCACTGGCACTTCAGCTTAACTGCTGGGATCACCAGTTTTTCATTAAGAATCTAATAAATGTTTATTTTTTTAAATCTTAAGCCAGACAATTGTATTTTCTGCTGCTTTTATTTTCTTCTGTATTCTGGATTCCAAAAGACAACTTGAGAATGTGTACATTTGGGAGGCACTTAGTTTCTGCCTGGGTCATGGTCGCTGAATCGCTGAATTGTGCATCTTTCTCAGTTTAAGAGTAAGTTTTTCAAGTATCCTTTGTGTCAGGGGTTTCAAATTTTCAAGTAAAATCAGAATTTTCATGTTGTCTGGTTATATACTAATCAAATATTTTGGTTTAAATTCTCAGTTGCTTCAGTACTATCAGTCTAGAAACACAGATTATTAACAGATCAGAACTGACTCTGAACGTGCCTGACAGCAGGCACGTTGAGAAGACAAATATATAGAAATGGAAGACAGATTAACAAATGGCAACCTATTAAATCAGAAGATAATTACATCAAGGAACAATCTAAGTTCCTATTAGTAAGAGATTATTAGGTGCTCCGTAGTGCTCTTTTCATGGCAGGGGAAAAAAAGAATGATGCATGAGATACTGAGTTGGAGTCAAATGTAGAACTCTTTGGTGCCAAAGCTCTTATCTGCAATATATTCAAAATAAGTGTCTTAGCTTTCCTGCAAGGCAAACTGGCAAAAAATACAGCAGCTCTTCTTGTTTATGGTGCAAACAAAAACAGAGCAAGTTAAGTTACATTTCCTGCATACTACAGATGCAAATAGGTATTTTTCACAATTACAATTAAACCAGAGCCACTAGTGAAATGCACACTGATTGCTCAGAGAAGAGTTATTGAAGATTTTGACTACAGGTAACGTATTTCCAGACTGACATTAATTCTACAATCTACCAACTTCTCTCTTTCTAAAAATAATCTTCAACTAGGCCAGAATCTGGCAGTAGTCTACAGATATTTTATGTTAGAGTGTTTCCAAGTAACACAGGACCCTTTTTCCCCCCAATAAATCCATGCATGAAAGGCTGATTAAATTTTAAAAGGGCACAAAACCAATGGGTTTAAGAGTCTGGTAGGGAGGGGAAAGTCGCCCTAACAATATCACAGTAAGATATCGAGTTAATTCAGGGTGAGGCTGCACAGGCTCAAAATGACTACTACACCCTCCTGATATCATGTAGATTGCAGCTCTCTGAATGAACCCCTATCTACTACTCTAATGAATTTTCCTTCTGGACAAAGGTTATATAAAGTCAGCAAGTATAAGCGTGTCTGCTTCTAAAAGCTCTAAGACCCAAGGTAACAATGCAAGTACTAAACTAAAACAAGCAGTGGAAGAACATTTCCTTAAGGGACTTGTTTGCCTTGTTTTATTTAGAAGACCTTACGGGGAGCCCATAAAAAAGTAGGCCACATGAAGATGTATGAAACAAAGGATGGGTAAGTGCCATTCCACTTTGCATGCACATCTCTGGATATGCAAATCCCAGCTAGTACAGGATCAGTCATCTTTCAGTTCAGAATACTAAAGAAAACCTAGCCACATCACTGCCTCTTATTAACGTGTTACACCACAACAGAAGATAGCAGGTTTAATTAGAAGACAGACTTGCCCCTTGGACTAATGACCTTGATGTTCTCAAGATGCCGTGGGAACAAACAGGATGATAAAATCTAATCATTAGAACAGGCACCAGATCAACTCTGAACGAAGGAGGAAGCAGATCAAAAGAAAACCAAAATGAAATATAGAGAACTAAACCCAGTTTCAAATTAAAAAAAATAACTGTGCAGAGGTGTAGATTCTGGGACAGGTTTAAAAATTATTCAGGATCAAAGCTAAGACAACTTGCTAGCTTGAAGGACTGGAGACAGCACAGTTCAAACACTGCAACCAGCAGGGTTGAAATCAAGAGTTTAATTCCACCAGCATTTCTGCTAAGAGCTACTTACCTGGATAAAGAGCCCATCACCAAAACTTCTCAGCACTTCCTCCCTTGCAACCATCCCCAGCAGCATTCCAAACCTTGCTTATAATCCTCACACACTTTTGTGACAAAATCAAAATCTCACTCAAGTTTTTCATACAAGTAATGAGGTGCCACAATTTTTCCAGACAGTTTGTTAAAGAGAAAGGAAAAAGGCAGCATACATGGAAGTATCTTTTAAGAGACTCAGGAACAGACCACATCAAAAAGCATCTCTGATCTAGAGACTCTAAGTACTCATTTTAAAAACCTGTAGCACTTCCCATTTAAGGCCTGTATCACACCATGTGAAGTGCTAGAATAATTTTATGATGGCAAGAAAACAACTTTTTCAGGCCTGCTCTCAGTACATTTTCATTCAGACTGTTAACATGAACCATCAAATATTTTCAACCAGTGTGAAGCCCTTTTAAAATGCAAACCTTTGCACAAACCAAAGTAGGGATGCTCTAAGCCATACAACAACCACTTATAAACTTGGCTATAATTTAAATACAAACTATTTCGAACAGGAAAATAAAATAGTTGCAGCTATTTATGAATGTTATCTTCAAAAGACCTAAGAGATAAACAACTTGTTTCAAATGCTTTCTCCATAAACTAAGGGTGTAAAGTCTATGGCCTGAGAGCCAGTTGTCTAGTTAACACAGCCTGTGGCCATAGGGAGTTTCCACATGACTAGTGGATAATTCCGAGACCTCTTTCAATGTGTTATGTGCCAAAGGTGTCTGAAGGGGTTTTGTGGTTCTCAACAAGGGAAAAAGGTCTCCCTCTCATACCATATGCAAAGTTTCAGAGTTCGTACACCTATTTCACTGCCCTAAGAAACTTCCCTCTACATTATACACTACATCACTTGCAGGACACAAGTTTCTGATATTTTTCAAGAGTTCTAAACAAGATCTATAATTGCACCTAACAGAGCCTTCATAAAGAGTCGAAGTATAGCCAACGCCTGCACGGTCTGAATCTCAGCTTTGAAAGACACACCCAGAGTCATTTTAGAGTAAGTGCAATGTTTGCTTCACCAGCTAAATTGCCGTGGGAAAAAGTACTGAAGGTTCAAACTGACTGAGGTAAAAATGGCACCACCCCTTGAGTGTGTTTACAATAGCACCACTGTGGGAAATCTCACTCAGCTGCAACAAGCACCTACCACTGGAGGTCTTCAGGGGATGGAGGAAGGCCAGCAGAAGACAGCACGCTTACCTGAGCCCTTTCTACATTACTGCCACGAGTTATACTGATGACATAGCAGAAAACTTCCCAAAAGTTAACTGCAATCCCACAGTGTGGAGACAAAGCCATGCAAGACACTACCTGTCTCCTTAAGGCAGATACATAATACTGACTTCTGGCTATAGCCATCCCTCATGAATTATTGACACCAGAAAACTAGGAAGTCACCTTAGCGTCCGTTGGCTTTTCAGTAAATTCTGGAGACCTATGAGCCCTTCCTTCCTTTCAGACCAGTTGGAGCTGGCGCAGTGGTTCAGGACCTCGGCCACATCTTCAGTCTGCCGCAGGTAGTGGGGAATGCCCCCGTTCCTGGAGCCATAGGAGCGCTCCGAGCAAGCGCTGGACGCATCGCTGTTGGCATCGTCATCAGAATACATCCCATAGGGCTCATATCTTCTTCTCACTGGCTTTTTCTGGAAAAGGGGAAACTCAGACTTACCAAGTTATATATAGCTACATCGATGCCAAAAGAAAAACATTCTATTTGCAATCACTAAAGGAAGATTAGTGCTACTGTTATAGTGACTGAAGTGTTTTAAAGATGTCACCATGCAGTGCCTGCTTACTCTCACAGCAGGACAAGACAGACCACAGTGATTTCAATGAGACTGAGTGACTAAAGGGAAGAGGGCCTGCCTTCCACAGCATTGAAAGCAAGGTATTTATGCCCAGGAGAATTAAGTTACTGGTAATAAAATTAAATACAATAAATGTTCTATTGGCAATAATGCCAATAGTTCCATCGTTACAAATGCTATGATGATACAACCTCTACTTTAAAAAAAAATAAAGATAAGGAAGAAATAGCTGAAGGAATCTGTGCTGGCATGCCCAGTCACTTTGATATTGATACTGAAGTGACTCTAGAAATGCACTGGATATAGGAGATGGCAATTTCTCTGTTCGTTTGGGCTAGGATTCTTTCCAGAGGCTGCTAAGGGAGTTGAGTACTCAAGTCCCACTCATTTCCAC
This sequence comes from Pomatostomus ruficeps, assembly GCA_013400735.1. Lineage (NCBI taxonomy): Eukaryota > Metazoa > Chordata > Aves > Passeriformes > Timaliidae > Pomatostomus > Pomatostomus ruficeps. The sequence goes on along the minus strand of VYZT01034596.1, from coordinate 389,411 downwards.
AGCATGGCATTAGAGGACCTATTTCCCCTAGGTATATCTTTGACAGCCTTGATCCTTACAGAAAGAATAGTAGCATAATTATGGCAGCAAAACAAATTCTTAAATAAACCTTAACAGAATAGGGTTGACAAGATAATATATCAGAAAAAGATCATCTATATTCTAAAGTGTTCGCTACAGAATTCCTTCCATTGTCCAGTCCTGCAGGTCTTGGACTTGTGAAGCCATCAGAGTTTTGCTTCCACTAGGGCTGGAGGATTGAAGCATAGAAATTAACTCACGTGCAGTATCATGGGCGTTAGCAACAGGGTGGGGAGAGTTGGAAAGTAGAAATAAAAAGTCAAGAAAGCACTAGTACCTTGCTCCTGGAGTCTCCTAACAGCTGTAGGCAGGAAAATATTGAAGTGTGGGAAAAAGCATAGAGAATTATGTCAGAAGCTTATGTAGGGTTTGTTTTTGCAACAAAAACGTATAGCAAATGTGTCTTAGCAAATTAAAAAAAAATACAGTTTTTGCAAAATAAAAGTGGGTATAATAATGCCTGACTTTAATTCCTAACTGTTGCACTATTCATACTGCCCACAATTTCCCTCAGGGAGCCTGGAAGTCAGAATATCTCTTGGAAACTTTTTTAGGAACAGATCTATATTCAGCACCTCTTTGCTTACTTTTCAGAAATCTGCAATGAAAGATACCAGAGATTTCGGTAATGATTTCTTTCCCCATGAATTATTAGCAGCATTTCATTTTAGAGTCTTACAAAGAAATTTTGCTGTGAGGAAGCCACTATCTACAGTACAGCACGTTTAATCAACTTCACTTGCCAAGTTCTCTTTCAACCCGCAGTTCTTACACCACACTGTTTTGAAGATCAGCTTCCTTTAAGACCCCTTGGTTGGCATCACTGGCTTAAAGGCCTTAACAGCAAAGTCTCCATCACCCTTTGAGCTCTTCTGACAGATCCAAGCACTGATTCCCACTATAAACACTGTGGGTTTAGGTCAAGTCCAGCTGAAACAGAAGCAGTGGATCCAAATGGAATTGTACAGAGGGAGTGGAGGTCACAGAATGACCCATCATGTTTTGTTTCAATTGAGAATTTGGCTGAAGCCATCTTTGGAGAAGCTCTTTTCATTTCTTACTACATGGAAAAGACAACTCTGAAAACAAGGCTACTGGGTAAAAGCTGGCATCACAACACTCTCCCAAAAGGAGCCTGCACAGGCTTTGTAAATTGCCTGTTGTCAGAAGGCAATGAAGAAAAAGAGACAACTGGGGTGGTGGGAAAAAAGGGGTCACCAAGACTCTGTTGCGCCTCCTGAAGTCGTACAAATTCAGACTGATCAACCAAGTCAGCAGTACCAGCTACTTTCCAGCTAGACGTATTTCTCTTTTAAGTGTTCAACCCTTCAAAATTTTAACATTTCAGTATGTTATTTAACTTCAAAGATGGAATATTTAAAAGAGCCCTCTGTAAATCTAGCCGAAGATTAAGTCACACCCAAAGAAATCTCAGGGCTCAGCAGTCAATTGAAACACTGTGACACTCTCCTCCCTCAAGAAACCTGTATTCAGCAGCGGCTCACATGCAGGGATAAAGCCTGATTTCGTTTACACAGGCAAACCATTGTCTGTAATTATGCCCTGAACTGCTCTGGTAGCAAATTTGAGGTGCTGAGAGCAGAAATTGGCTCACAAGGTGTTATATTTGGTAATGAAAATGTTCACTAGCGATTCAGCCCACTAAATGCAGCAGTGCCATCCATTATTATACTGCTCTACCTTTCTTTATTAACAAATGCTTCTTTTGTTTTGAAAGGTACATTTTGTAAAAAGGGCCATTTTTCTAGAAGTACTCTAATAGGTGCCATGAGCTGGGACATAATCAGACATAACAAGGAAAATGTTAGCCATCCTTGAGGAAAATGAACTAAGAAATGGAGAAAGGCTATCTACCACAAACACTGGACATATGGTTTATCCTCCTTAAAGTGCATCTGAGACAGATTCTGAGAGATCTGTCTCAAGAGACATCAGAAAATCCTTCCCTCGTTCAGGTCTAGAGCTGGAGAAGACCCATGGGTATCCAGCTAACAGGGTATAGTAATTTCTCCTGCCTCTACACGGTCGATCTCCCCCAAATATCTGAGGTACATCCAAAGGCTTAACATGTGCCTTCTGACAAGCAGAAAACATTTTCTGGGTTCTAGCCAAGAGATACCATAGTACAGTAAGATTATACAGCAAAATAACATGTTTTAAAATGGCATAAAATTTACTAGGAAAAGCAGTGAATGTTTGAAAGTATTAGCAGCAAACTAGACAAATACACTTCGATTTACAATTTAACTGCATGAGATGGTACAGATTCCATGCAAGCCAAGTTACGAGCTCTCTGAGTATCTACCCAGGTACAAGTAACACAGGGCAGAAACTTGTGAAATTCTCATTTTTTGCTGAAACCTGATTAGGAATTGACACTAACAAAGAACGCTGTTTTTCTGATAATATCTTCATGCAGGTAATGGGACTGATGGAAATCTCCAACCCCACGAGTGCCGAGCACTGTCACAGTGCTGTGCACATCCTCTGACAGCCAAGTCAAAGGCAAATAGCTGATTCAACCCATCCTGCAGCTGCAGCACCAAGCCACAGCCGTCTGTCTGACAACAGCTGTGGAGAACTGACAGGAGTAAGCAAAAACATACTGCTGTCAGTATACCCAATGTCAACACAGCAAAAGGTAACTCCACAGCATCAGACACCAGCACAATCAGAACAAAGCTATTTAGAAAGAGGAGAACATACGTACAGGTAACTTTAAGCCACTTTCCGGTGTTGGAAGCATTTTGTATTTTTCCTCTTACCAGTGCATCGGCCACAGCAGCCTCCAGATCTGTGCTGGTGCTCAGGACTCGCATGGCATTCACAGAAGCAGGCATCCTGCCTGGCTGTCCGAGTCCAAACCGGTCTGCACAAAAGACAACAGTGAAAGGGATTGTTAAGTGAATTCACATTCACTTGGAATCCTAATCAGGTGCCCGAGTAGTTCTCCCCACGGACTCTGGGAACTCAAAGTGCTTTTCCATTAAATGCCTTTTCACCCAGAGCTCCACAGAGTTTGCCATTAGGGTAAGAAATAAACAATTGTTTGTTGGGCATTGGAGGCAATTCTGGATCCTCAAGGCAATTTTGCATTTATTTATTTTAAGCTGGGAAGCAGGGTATCTATTTTCTGTTTCTTTTAACACAGTTGTCTCAAAGTTTTATTTTAATGTCAGAGGCAGACATGCCCATCCCAATCTGGCACTCTCAGAAATCAAGAGAAAGCTTCTCATTAACTTCAGAGAGACAGAACCAGGCCCAGTGTTAGAACATGTAAGTACCTGAGCACTCATCTATCCTGCAACCTTTTTGCTCAGGCAAGGATGTGAGACTAGCAGCTCCAGATTAGTCTATTTTATGTCTCAAGGCTTGATTAACCAGTAGACTATCGCCCTACACCCCCATAGTATAAAAATAAAGTTTATAATTCACTTGTGAAATTACTCCAATTTCTGGTTTAGTACTGCTCTTAAGAAGCAGTTTAAATTCCACAGCTCTGGTTTCGAGCAGACAGAATCATCTTTTTCCCTCTGAATTTGATGGCAAAGCTCTCAATGGCATCCAAAGCAATGGCATTTAGTCTAAAATGCCATTTACACTCTTAACATTAATTCGTTTACTTTATCATTTGCCCAGTCTACCAAAAAAATTCCTGAAATTAGTTTCTTTAGCAAAGCCAAATTCAGAAAGGCATCCTAGCAGAGATATGACAGAATCAGTAACTTAAGTATCACAGGCCAGATTCTGGCAGCTGAGTCCTTCTAGAGGGGGGCAGATCAGATACCAGATACTGGGATCCTGGCTCTGGTTCATAAGCAAAAAGGTTGGTTATGACATTCCAAGTTTTTCTTTCAGTGTGGGCTTGTATTTGCTCATGAAGGACTTAGAATATCCTTCCTGGAATATATGTTACACCTCTGTTCCTGTACCCACACATGCCAACAGGAGTTTTGCCAGCAAATTCAGTGGTGCACGGATCAAGCTGCATGGATCCATTTAAGAGACCCTCAGCTGATGCACATCAAGCAGAAGGAGAGAGGGGTCAAGTCACACAGGTCTTTTAATAGTTCGTCTATATTAATGTAACAGTGGAAAAATACTGCTTATCAAATTGCTGAGCTATATCGTGGATTTGCTCAAAACTGAGGCCAAACGTGGTGTTCAGCAGCTTAATGTGTTTTTGGGGAAAATACTGCGTATCACAAAATTTCATTGCTTTCTTCTTTATAAACCTACTGCACTGAAATATCTTTTAGGGATTAGCTCACGCTGACATGCATAATTTAAATCAGAGATTGAAGCTGGCCAGTTCTAGTATCCTAATTACAAAGCTTTATTTGAGATTAAGCTACTGCGGGGAAACAGGGAAGATTTTTAAAATCTGAAGTATTTTGAAAAGAAAAATAAAAACCCTGAAGACTAATATTTATTTCAAACAGGAGTGGTATCTATCAAAATTTACTGTTTCTTAGAGTTATATACCCAGACAAGACATTTCTGATTTACAACAAAAGCACATTTTCTACAGAACACATTACAAGGGAAATAAAAATAAACAAACTTCTTAGAACTACTGCCAAAAAGTAATCAAATCATGACATTTCACAAAAAAAACAAAAGTTGTATGTGTTATTACTATCCCCTTTTTTAATGCACTTGGGTTGAAAAATCACTTCAAATATGAAGGTGGAATAGTGCTTTATTCCTAAAATGGAAAAACCTGTGCACTCTTAACAGAAGCACAGAGATGATGCATTAGGTCTGATTGAAAAGAAAGGCACCACTACAGAGATATATACACTATAAAACTGCACAGAAGACAAGGATTTTCCTAAGTGTAAATGCCATCTGGTACAGTACAGGGGCTGTAAATGTTGAGGTAAGTTCTGGACTTGGTTTTATATTTAAATCCAACTCAATTCCATTACTCAAGTGTTACTGAGATCAGAATTTGGCTTTAACTTTTGAAACTACATAGCACGAAAAATACCACTGTCTTGTTTTTGAATAAATTTAGTATTACATTAGAAAAGGGAAGATAGTTGTTTTGGGGTTTTTTTTTTAAATGAAGAACAAAATGACAAAGTAATTCAATTGTAGATCAGTTTAAATATTCAGCATAAAGAAACAAAATTGAGCTTTTTTAACACATTAAGTACAGTGTGGCATGCCGGCTTCTGTCTCTTTTATCTATCAGGAGTCTTCTGAACTACTTTGTTCAATGATTTTTAAATTCACAACACCCAAGTTACTCTGGGCTTCTCCCAAAGACACTGCTGTCATACCTGAGTGCCAAAGTCAGACTATAGGAGAGACCTCAACGTATCTCTGATGTGGGGCTGGGAAAACATCTGGCTCCAGGAATAACCAGCACAGCCAAGCCCAGTTTTACTGGGCAAGAAATCTGCGGATTATGCTCTGGCCACATTCCCTTGTCTCTCTGGCTAGGTTCATTATACTTGTTACACACTTGGTGAGAATTTGCAACCACCATTATTAATTTCTTAAATATCTATTCATTTATTTATTTATAATTATTATAATTATTATTAATAATAATATTTAAAATATTTAATTATTTTGCCATTTTTCAGAAGATTTTGGCCTCCTGTAGTACACAGGTAATCATACAAAATTTGACTATGCTTTGTACCAAACCACAGGAGCCGAACAGGAAGTGACTATCACAGGAAGCTGAATACAAATAAAGCTTAAATCTATATTACAACTGAGCTATTTAAAATATTTTTAATTATGTTGTTTAAATACAAATTCAAGTTGTTATTTGAAAAATGCCATCAAATCAGCTTGCACCATTTCTGTTGAGTAACATGATAAGGGAAATATTTTGAGAGTTTTAGTTAAGTGATAGGCATTTAACTACACTCATGAAAAACAGAGTACTTTTCACTCCCTATTTGAAGGGTGTTAATTAAATAACTTTCAGTACGATAAATTCCTTACACAATTTTAGCCTCCAAGAAAACACTGAAGCCCTTGCCTTCTACATCATCTTTGTCCCCACAATTAAGTCTCTACTGTCCCAAAGCTAGCAGCCCTCATTCAGTTCTTTTTAAGATTCCCAGTAAAATACCCTGATTTCAAAAGGAGTTACGGGTTCTCCGTAACTGCAAATCCAGTACAGGGGTCGGATGGAACAACTGGAATCTGCATATTTTTCTCATTACATGTAACAATCAGTCACCTTATGCAAAGCCCTATGAAATTAAGGGATTTTTTTTCTTTCAACAACTTCCATGTACTTTGGACAAGGCCTTCAGAATTACATGAAGGATGTATCAGCATGTGTTATGCTCCAAAGTTCATTTTGAAAGCTCACCAGGTGCTTAATTTTTGCTGCTCTTGTGTATTTTGGAGAGGATCCCACAAAGAACTTTCATTAACAGAGACAGGAGTCCAGAATATTCAGTAATAAATGGGATGAAACCCATTGGGATCCCATCCTAGGCATTGGAAAATGCTACACTGCTAAAGAGGAAACAGAATTTGCAAGTACTCTGCATCAGTCAGGATTTAGCCCATGCTGCACAACTGATCCAATTTACAGGAGAATTGAGAAAGCCCTGGATCACCCTTTGCTTAAACACTGTTCACAATGTTCCTAAAGTACATAAAATTAAAAACATCCAATAAATGAAACTCAAAACAAAAAGCCACGTTGAACAAAACCAAAACAGAAAGCCCCGCAGTGGTGAGAAGCACATGCCAAGTGCTGGCTGATGCACACGATGGCAAATGTTAAGATGGTGTAAAACAAGACTACGTAAAAGAAGCGGATTCATGCAGTTAGCGCTTGTTCACCTGACTGCCCAACAGAATCAGCAGTGGAGAGAGCACTAGTGGACCTGGAATGACGTCGAGAAGCTGCAAGTAGAAGGAATGGCAACACCCACAGGATTAACACACATTGAACCCGAGACAGAAAATGCCACAATCCGAAGGGGATGCGTGTGACCGCTACCGGCAGAGGTGTTTCATAGTGACAGGGAATGGCGCTGTATGTGGATGCGTAACAGGTACAGTGCAAGCCCCACAGCGACGTCTCCGCCTGTAGCTTCCCCCCTTCCTCTCGTGACCATAAACACAAAGCATGACAAACTCATCTGGAGCAGTCCCAAACCGGGTGCAGCTCAGCAAGAACACCCCGATGCACACCAGTCACGTTCCAGACTCGCAGGTCTGGCAGGTGGCTGTCACGAGAACGTGGAGCACATAACTACAGAGAAGGGTTTAGATGGGTCTGATCTAAACCCCGAAGTGAAGCCATGAGGAATGGTTACGAATTGTGCTTGCAGGTAGTTTTCTACAACATTCTAGCCTATGCATAATAAAACCAATGTTCACAAAGAGAATGAGTAACCACGTAAGTAGAAAGAGTCATACAGGGAGGTCACCAACCACTGTAGAAGTCCTTGGGTTGGTTTCTTTTCCAAGCAAACACACGTACAAACAGATTGCAGGTGTTGCTGCTCCCAAGGGTCTCTTGCTTTTAACAAATTTTGGATACATGTTTCTTGAACCTCAGTATGTACATGCACAGCTAACAAGAACATCACACACCTATCTAGAACGACACATGTATACAAGTTGTTAAAAGCAACGGAGCACACACAGTAGCAGAGGAGCCTAAGCCAAACATAGCTCCCGCTTCAATTCCCAGTTGTTAGCAGCACATCAGTCACAAAATGCCTTTGGAGAGGTTTTCAGTTCTTGGATCCAGCATACAAGTGAGTTCTTTATGAAAGCAAATGAAAAATGGGCCCAAGTAATTTCCAAATTACAGAAATTTTGTCTTTCTAAAGAAGTTTTCCCTATGTCTAGCAATGACATGCTCACCAGCTCAAAGCAATTGACCCAAGAAACCGATTGTTCATTTAAGCAATTCATCACCACAGACTCACTGAAGGCCTTGTTGCTTTAACATCATAACTAGTACTGTCAAGAAACTGAAAAAATAAAGCAGAATCACCTTACCATACAAATAGGCTTTGTCAATTACGCACATAAGTGTGCAGCAGAAAAATTCTAGGTCTTCCGTTTAAGGCAAAGCATTCATAAACACAAATACTAACATAATGAAATAGAAATCAGCAAAGTGAGAAAAATAAAATTTGAGTTTTTTCAACGTTGAGAGCTTCACTAAAAGCTATATGCAATGTGGTCTTTGACCATGGAGAACACATTTATTCAAGAGAACAATCCCACTGACATTTTAAGTAAACTCATGAAAGATTTGCATGATCAGTGCAAGATTATGGACTGAACCTCACAATTAAGGTTCATAGGTCACAATTGCTTTCTCCCAAGCCATCCACTGTGCCCCACTGCAAGATCAAGGCCCAGGGAGAAACAAGAATAACAAAAAAATACAAAACCCCACATCTCTGCAAGAAGGCTGAGTACAGACTCACTCTTGACTGTCTTTACTAACTTAGGAAGCATGACTCTTGATAAACAGACATGTATACCTGCACAGCAGCCCCAAAACAAGCTGCAAAACAACATTTACAAGGTAAGGATGTCAGTGCTGACACTGACCATAGCACCATTAAATGCAAGAATCTTGTTATTTACATATAGTTACGTTGAGTATAATTCACAAATATACAAGTTAATCTTTATAAGCAAAACCAGACCATGCACAGCAGAATTATAGTACCTTTGCATTATTGCAAGATTAATTGGGTTCTAAAAATACTGTAAAAGAACATTATTTTGGCTTAAACGGACATATATAAATTTCTTTGAGATTAATTACACACTACATATTTAACAAGTTCATGACCATATTTGAGCTTAAAGCATTTCAATGAAAACACAAGAAAATGGTAATAGAATAACAACTACATTGGGTTACTGTTTTACATTGATATTTCCTCCCCATGTAACCTTTATGACCTAATAACAGTGTATTTCTAGAAATGCATTACTCTTCAGGTAATTAACTATCATGAGCTAAAATGAGATGACTCCTCACAATTTGTGTAATACACATCTATAACTGAGATTTTATACTCAGTGTAAGAGTCAGACTTGGCACTGGTGGAAGTGTACAAAGCTCACACCAACCATGCTTCTGATACACTGCATTTGTTTTTCAGAGCAAGGGCTCAAGACAGTACTTCAACTACTGTATTTTTAATAAAATAAACAAAACACAGCACAGTGACATAGAACACTGATGAGTTAATGCTGAAATCCAGCTTATATATTTTGGCTGGAGGAAAAAAGTTTCATCCTAAATTGAAGCTAGGTAGGTTAACTATAAAAATAAGCTACAGTTGTGGATCTACTGTCTTTTTCTAGCTCTGGTATGTAAACAGCTTCATTTAATCAATAAAAATTTCACCTATTTATCTTAAAGAATTATGAACCAAGTTATGAATGCGAAGTTGAACTCCTTCCATTTTTCACCAAAAGTTGTGGTATTAGAGATAATGTAGATAGATTATTTTATAGCTCCATATAATGAAGTCTTTGAACCCCAAAGCTTCTCCAATATTAACTTATGCTATGTTCCATTTACACACTACATCATATAACTGTATTTTGTCACTATGTACAAAGTAGATCCTGTAACACCATTCTTCATTAAATTACTACATAAATGAAGAGGGTCTGGAGATCAACTGTATTTCATGTCTGAGATGACAAGTTTTGATAAAACAGGTAATGTATTTGGTTGAATATATGATATGGTATTTGATCAGAAACATTAACTATCTTGCTGTATTCAGCATTGTGCAGAAAAACTTCTGCATGTGGTATGTGTAATGAGATTTTCTATTTGTACTGTACGCTTCAGCTGCACTTTAATGATGCTCCTTTAAAATCTCAGTCTTTCCATGATTTTAGGCTGCCTGACAAAATTTCCTACAAAACAGTATGTGCAACTTAGCTGATGATTGACTGTCCTGTAAAACCTCTAGAAAAAGAGAGCTGCTATCTCCACTGGAGGATTTAGGATAGAAATTATATACTGTAACTCTACCTAGCTGTAAGAAAATCGAATCATGAATAATTGAGAGTCACTCAACAACAGACTACGATGCTACAAAACTACCTCACTGTGACCTAGAAAATCCAAGCTTGCCCTCCCATAGATTTCCATCAGTGTTATTAAGCGAAGCACAGCAGCCCCATACAAGCTGATTCAATGAAACTAAAAATTGCAAAAGTTCCAACTAAGCTATTTCCCTGCTAACAGTGAAATGCTGAGAACCAGAATTGAAGCATGCAGAAGAAAATAGGGGGGAAAAAACGGGGTTGGAAATGGGGAGTGTCAGGAATCCAGAGGACAGAAAAGAGCTCATTCCACCTAGCAGTGTCTTGAAAGGGCAATCACAACAAGGGAAAAAAGGAAAAAAAAATATTGACCCTTAAAGCTCCAATGCCTACATGTACTCACCAAGTGGAGGGAAGCCCCGAGCAGGGCTTGTATCTCGACTGCTCTCACGGCTGGTATCACGACTGCACCCCTGACTCATGCTGGGTCGGGGGATACGACTGCTCCGTGCTAGCATGCAGCATGGAGAGTTTCAGAGAAGGTGAACAAGTTTAATGAGGACAGAAAGCTCAAAGTCAAGTCACATTTCTGTTAGTTATGGTAATTATTACATTAGTAATTACAATCTGCAGCAGCCTGCTCAGGCTCTTTACAAACCAACTACCTTACATGCTGAGCTGTGTTTGTGATGTGAAATTTCAGCAGCATTAATGTCTGGCTGACAGTCTGCTTTTTTCTTAAGCAATCCAAGTTTTGTTATTCAAGTAGAGCAGGAATCTTCAACCATTTAGGGAAGCTCTACTGTTGCAAAACAGATGAGGCTGAAAGAAACCCTTCCAGAATATTTCTTCCTTAATTATAAAATCAACACCCTTCTGGAACAAAACAGCAGACGAAAATTTTTTTTTTAAGTGGTCATAATACTGATATGATAGCTTTACATAGATTTGCCTTTCACAAGGATAGTTTTTTAACAAATATCCTGAGGGAAAAAAAGTGTACTGCACAGACTTGCAGAGATATCTTTCTTCAATGAAAGATACTGGGGAAAAAACCATTTAGAAACTGAATACCTGAAAGACAGGTTAAAAAGTGATTTGAATTTGAAGAGAGCAGTAGCTTCAGATATTTAGCACAAGCTAACTTCTGCTCCTCAGACATTTCTAAAAGCTTATCTTTATGTTTTTATATGCACACAGATTGAGACGTATGCACACTTCAGGGGAGCTTTAAAATATATTCTTTACTTTGACAGAACCTACATACTTGCATATGTTTGCGACCCTACATGTTTTTAAATGTTTGCAGAAAGTTAGTTAGTAAGCTTTATGCCTGGTAAAGAATACAATACTTTCTTAGGGCAAAAACCAGCAGTTAACTGTCAGGAGAACGTAATGACAAGGGATTTCCCCTTGCTGTTTTGAAAAGGCAGTAGCATATTTCAAGTGTTCAGGAATTGCCATTAAGGAATCTTCTCAGGCACAGAGTAAAACCTCATCTACCAATTGTGATGACAACACAGCAGAAGTACATAGGCATAACATGAAGGCGCTAATACTTTGTCTGTATCCTCGTTTTTATAAAAATAATGTCATTTGTATGCTTCAGTATATATATATATATATTCTTATAAATCTCTACTGGTTTGTATACAGAACTTAAATGCCTAGACTCAAGCTGAGGTTCCTCTACAGTGCTCCAGTGTTCTCACATACACATTAGCATCCTTCAAGCAAAACAGTACAGAACAAAATCGAAACCTTTGTATTTAGACTTTAAAATTGAAATAGAGACTTCTGCCAGATTCTTGCTTTGTCAAATCCCTCCCAGTTTTGCAAAACCCAGTTCGTATCCCTCAGATGAATTAATGGTTCTGATGGTTGACCTCTGATGTCAGATGATGCAAGATGAGCTACTAACCAAGCTGCTGAGATCACCATAATGTCTAATGGTACTGAGTTAGATGGTCTTACAATAAATAAGACAGACTAAATTATAAGAACTGGATGAAATCAGGGTCCATGAGTACAATAATCCTATCTGATGTACAAGGGGAAAAGCTGACAGGTGAACTACAGGTAAAAGTAACACTAAAGTTCTCCACACAAATACTTGGCTTGAAATTGCAGACTCTCTGGAAGCAAACTTCTCATTCTTGGGTATCGTGCTCAGATGCAAATAATGGCAGCCTTCACATCAGGTTTGCACAAGCACTCATTTCTCTTACACAGAGAAGATATGCCCATCTTTTCTATAATACAACCCTACTAAAAACAGTAAAGGCTCTTTAGAGAGGGAGAGATGTGAATGATTAAAAAAATTAATAGATGCACACAATAGATTCTCCTTCCATACCAGCTAACAGCAGCAGCATGAAGTATGAAGAAAAAGCACTTTAACTGCATGAGAACACAGTAGCAGGACAATGCTACAGATGAAGCATAATACTGACTGCACAAACAGAACACCCAAAACCAAACACTGGGTGCTTCAGGATTAATGGTCAAATAAAAGGGTTGCGTGTTACTGGATATAAAAGAAAAGCAAGAGAAAAAATGGATTGAAAATAACTGAAGGATGACTCCCAGGCACCTGCCTCACATTTTCACCACTGTGTTGTGTAGAGAAGATTATGTATCAGCTACTACTCAGACTATTTCCTTTAGACACTGCCAGCAGTAAAGGCCAGCAGTGCTGTCATTTAGGTAAGTCTCTCATACTGGGACAGCCTGTCTCTGCAGTGCAGGGAGCAAAAGCAGAGAAGTCAGACACAAGTCCCAGTTTGTGAATTCTCAACCCCCAAAAGCTGGACAGAAATCAAGCGAATGAGTAGCAAAACGGATTATGAGGAGTAGGCAGGATGAAAGCAGACAGTGTGTCCACTGCCAGCTCTGCTGTGAGAAAGTCTAGGACAGGACAAGGATGGGTTGTTTTCTATAACATTCCAACTTTCTAATGCGTACTGTACATCTAGTTTTACCAATTTCATCTGGAAAGTCAAAGCACTTAGACATGGCTCACACCATTATTAGAAAGCACTATTAAGCTGTCTTACACCAGTGGAACCCAACAGATGCAAATATCACCAGCAGAACATGAAAGTGCCCCTGTTTACCAATCTACTGCTTGGAAGAAAGTTGTATTTCATTAGGGTGTGAATTTTAATGATTCTTAAGTGGAGACTAAAAATCAGTAGATGCTTTCTTACATCAATACCAGTGTTTTAAAGAGTTTGAAATTCTGCCAAATAGCCAAGGGAAAGCTCTGAAGTGGGGAACACCCAGTGAAGGCAAGTCAAAAACTGCCTTCAGATTTCCAATAAACATGCACAGCATAACCCCAATAGAAAGAGTGCCGCTGCATGAAACTGATAGGCAGCTGTGCCTGCTCCACTTTTTGGAGAATGGCTATCCTGAACCTCTCACTTCTTTCAGATCCAACTGTGCCAGACAATCTGCAGAGCATCCAACAGAATTAACTTCAGGCTGATAATTTTCAGTCCATGGGAAATGAACATCACCCATTTGAACACATGATCTCCTTCAAGGGGCCAAAGAAAAGATCAAGATTAAGCGGACTGTACTTCTCCTTCCCCAACAGGGTACCACCACTAGTAAAACTCACTGAGCAGACAGCAGAGGCAAGCTTAAAACTGAAGTGTCACAAGCAGAGCCATATAGGAGACCACACAGGTCCTCAGCAGACTGAATGTGCCTCGCTGTGCTGCCTCTGGGAGAACAACACACTTCTTCAAGGTTCCCTGCATACAGAAGGAATCTGCTTCAGGGGTACCTGTAGCTATCATGGAAATCTAAGCTAGCAGCAAGGTACTGATGCTAACAGGCATCCACATGCTCTATAGGGCTCTATTATTGCTACTGCACCAGGAGGGCCTGAAGAACTCCAGTGGATGGTTTCTGTATTTGGAATCAAGGTGAGTGGGAGTCTATTTAATGAAATGAACAAACAAAATAAAATATCAAGTAAATACAGCGACTGAAGCAACACAATAAGGAAGCATAAAATACTGTTAGCTACTATGTTATAAAGTAATAAATGCAATGGAATAATGGTATATAGCTGACAGCTCAGAAGTTATCTCCATCTGGGTCAGCATCCCAACTTTCAAGATTCAATAAATAGACAGAATTTTTGCAACTGAACAGTAAAGTGTCAGACACTCCTGTTCCCATAACAGCTCAACCCAAACTGTATCCATTAACATGGGGGGAACAGGTGAAAGCCACATATCTGATACATGTCAGAGCTCTCTCCCACTCTCGAAGAACAAGCACTGATTGCGTTCTCAGGGAGCACATCAGAGAAATGAGATACAAATTACTCATTCAAAAGAATTCAAGGCTCCTGTAATATACCTGAAAGCAGGCAACCCAAGAGTGAGGATTTTACACAAGGCAATTTCCCTTCAGGTGCTCGAGAATGTTTCACATCAGACCACATAATATGATGATCAGCTTAAGCATGTGTGATGGTACCATCCACCAGTCTTTGCTTCCTCCTAAAAAACAATGCTCTTCTACACAGTGACAGCAGAACAATTATCTCCAATATTTCGGAGGCTTTATATTTTAAAAGCAGCAAACAGAAAAGCACAAAGAATTCATACAGAGGCCATAAAATTGATCAGACATGAGAAGAACACTGAATTTGGAAAAGCAATCACAATGAATATGCAGTATTTTTTATGAATCATAATGGCATATACACTCAGGTGCTTAAAATTCATTTCAGTATACTGGAAGAATGAATAAAATACTTCTTTACTAACAATCCCCTCTAAATAAAAATGCAGCTCAAATGTAAAATATCAAACTATTGTCAAGGCAATAGTTACAAATTTAATTGCCAACAGTAAGGCTATAATATCAATTGATTTCAATCTACTAGTAAAGTCTTTGGAGATAAAAAATAATTTAGTATCACTATCATTTAAAATGTTCTTCTTCTACATTAGCTTCACACTTATAAAATAATTTCTATTAAAAAACGAAAATGTTCAGACAGCACATTGAATACCTTTTCACTTCAACTCAGATACATAAAGCTTTATATATGTGATATTTACTCACCTGACTTAAAAAAAAAGTCTTTTGATAAATTTGAAAATAGAAACTATTACCAAATATTTACTTAAAAGTCACTGAGACATGAGTATCGAAAGCAGAACAATTAATGCCTAAGACTAAAACGTGGTCTAAGAACATGGCTCCAAGAACATTAAGGATAAGAGAAGCAAACCATTTAAGATGTAAAATTTCTAAAATAATCCAAGAAGGTGCCTTTTGCCCTTGATCCCATGTGACTGTAAAGATTGCTCAACTCATTTTAAGCCTAAGCTTAAATGAGGTCTTTTTCTGTGATGGTTATTCACAACAACTGTTTTTGCCGCCTGATCTAAAAACACTGCTCATGTTGAATTTCAAACAGAAAATACATCATGACATCTTTAGGGTTACTTTGAAACAATAAACTCAACATGAAAAACTAAAATTACCTCCTATAAACCACAATCACATTAACTTGTCAGCTGGAAAACTCAGAAGAATAACAGTAACACAAACAGTTCCCCAGTCAACAGGAAAGCCCCTCCTTCCGGCACGCTGGCCAGCATGTCACTGCAGTGACTGTTCTTACCTAGGCCTATTCTGTTGGGACTCGTCTCCCGACTGCATCCCTGACTCCGAGGAATCTTGCTGCGCTTCTCTGAGGATGATGGCACTGGCTGGACTCTGGATGCTCCACTGCTCAGGCCACCATAGGAGCTTCCTAAGAGCTTACCCGGAGAACTAGACCGGCTACCAGCTAGAAGAGAACCAGAAATAAGGAAAAAACAATTAACACCCCCCGAGATTTTAAACACACTGACAGCAAAACTGGAACACAATCAGTTCTATGTAAGAAATTAATCCAAATCACTCAGAAAACTAATGGGAGCATACCCTATAAGCTTTCAAGAAGACTGAGGAAAGCCCGTGGACAATGAACACTGACATCAGCAACCCTGTGCTGCCCATGGAGATCAAGCCCAAAGCAGACGCTGCAGTTTATGAACACCCTAGCTGGCTTTAGGAGAGCTTGTGGAGGTGCTGGGGCAGCCTTGCTGCAGTAGCAAGGGATTCCCAGGCTGCCTCACCTCCTCACAAAGCAACACCAGCCAGGCTCTGTGCAGAGCTGTGCTGCAGTGCCCTGGCTTCCGGCACAGGTCACCTGCTGCAAAGCAGCTCAGGCAGCTTCGTGCTACGCTGCAGAGGTGCCACTGCTTTTCTGCAATAATTCAGTAAAGAAAAATAAAAATCCTACCACATCTGAACAGATCAGCCTGATAATGGGTAAATCACGTGAGCCTCATGCACTTGTAGAGATGCTGGCTTACTTAGGTCTGGCTGGTCAAACCTAAGCTATTTATTTTTCAGATGCTGAAATTTTTTACCAAGTTGAACAGTTGGGCAATTTTATTTTTCCTTGTCTGTCTGAATAGTCCGTGGCAACCTTACATTCTTTAAGCCATGCTGTCTGCAAGATGGTCTCCTAACCAAGATTTATCTACATATTTACATTCCGGCTCCAGTAGGTATTTCTATCTAAAACACTCCTGGCTGTCTAATTCAGTGAGATGACTAACACCTTTTTTTTTTGCTGTGAGTCTTCATTTGGTAAATTGTTCAAAAATTAAGTGATGCCAGATTAAAGGCAATCATAATAACTGTAAGAGTAATAGACTGATGACTTTCATTTTCTTCAGGTATGTGAGTCCCTGAAAATCTGCTGTTGCCATTTCTGACATTCAATTCATTTGCTGAAACAGCCAGGAAAAGTATATTTGAAAAGGCTGAAAGAACATACTCAGGCAAGCTCCCATTTTGAACCAATATTCATGTTGATTTCTTTCTGAAATACATCCATACATCTCACAAAAATTTCATTTCCAGATACTATTACAACTAGTGAGAGTTAAAGATTGTTCTTCTGTCTTAATTGAAGAAGATATGCAACTCTATTAGTCTCATAAACAATACCATAGCACGTGTACTATTTTAACTTACTTGCCCCCTCCAATTTCTTGGCCAGAGCCATTCTGAACCAAAGACATTCCAATACTGTATGTGGTGCCAGCTCCATTCTCCCCACCCCAAAGTGACAGGTGCCAGTCTTCCACACAGCACCATGGCCTAAGAGTCAACTCAGTGATGTCAGCCGGGATGTACTGAAGCAACTGAGAGAAGAATTCAGCCCCTGAGGTTTGAGCTACAGCAGTGACCCAGCTTTGACATCAGAAAGTACGCTTGCCATGTCTGATTACTGGGAGAAAGCAAAATCACCTGCCATACACATTTTGATTTATGACTTCAAGAAAATGCTTTTTAAGTCTCATAGTCAGGAGAGATGAGGGAAGCTAAAAGCTTAGCAGTTAAAAAACGTGAAGGAAATAACATGAAAAAGCAAGAAAGGGAAAACGTTTCTTACCACCAGCAGGATTAGCTGATCTGGATCCTTGATTATGAGGGCAGACCAAGGGGACAGGCAAAAAGTGGATTAAAAGACAGCAAGACAATACAGCGTTCAGCATGCGGTTTGTGCTATACACAATACAGACAGATTTATTTACAAACATATCACTCCTCAAGCCTCTGCAGAATGCAGGGAGTTCATGTGCAGATGCAACTAAACTTCCCAAGGTTGACCAGCAAAATGTCAACCAAGACACCAAGACCCAAGTTCTGCTCTAAATTACACCCCAACCCAGTCTGCAAAATTACAACATGGTTATCCACTGTGCGGGCATGGAGAATTTGGTGCTGTATTTGAATTCATAAATTATTCCATGCAACTGACTCATTATATTTGAATTCATAAATTATTCCATGCAATGTCTGGCTTAAGGATTAAGATCACATCTGGTTGGGCTAGGCTGGAAACTCAGCAAACTAGACCAAGGCAGCAGGTCCAGATATGACCATCCTAAATCTTCACAAGGCATTCTATAGAAATATTAGGTCCATAATCTTTGAAACCTTTAAAGAACATTCAACTATTCTTTAAATACTTCTGAAACTAGTCTCATCTGGTCTGACCATTTTTCACCAAATGAAGTTTAGGGAAAAAAGGTCACTTCTGGCTTTGGATTAGTTTTAGGCTCAACACTGAAGAAATCAATTTACATTAGCATCCCAAAGCCCAAATATATCCTTATGACCTCAATGTAAAGATTTCCATTTGGTCCCATGCTCAGTAAACTACGTCTTTCTGCAGTTCTCCCAGCCTAACACAAGGCTATAAACTGCTTTTTCATCCCTCCAGCATGACAGAGCAAAGCAATGAAAGAATGAACAGAGAAGGGCTTTCAAATAGGGGTACAAAGCGAGACAAGTCCTCAGAGCAGACAGGTCCTTTCACAAACCCAATCTCCTCTTATTCACAAGGCTGAAGGTCCTCATAACAGGGAGTTTCTCCCTCCACCCAGTTCCTTTTTAAAGCCTGAATGACAAAATTCTCCTCAGATACACATGACAAATGTGCAGCAGCACCGTATGTGTGGCTCCTAGGAGAAAACCATGCCTTGCCAGGAAGCCAGAGAGCGCAGATGTGTCATGTGAATCAAGGCAGAAGCCTTTTTCCCATATCTACACAAAATAGGTAATGTCCTATTTTCAACCGATGCCAAACCCCATTAATTTTAAGACAGCTCACGTGTTCACACATACAGAAATAGAAGTCACATAAGCAGGAGAAGCTTGGCAGGGCAAGCAGTCAGCTACAAGCACAGGGGGTGTCTCAGCAGGACCTGGTGCCAGTTATTTAGAGCTACACATCACAGTGACATGAAATTCTGCTGCACAAGTGGTAAAAAAGGCAGCAACTAAGCACTCAGATTTGGGGCCCTGTTTGTCAGCAGGAGCACACACTGGCTAGGTGGGGATCCGTTTTATTACGTGTCCAAAGTGAGCCCAATTCTCTGCTGATGCTACTGCAATTCAAGAGAAACACATTAAAATAACTCTTTGTTCTGCTCCCCCAGGAATAAAGCAATTCTTACGCTGGGACTGGGAAACTACTTTAGCCCGGCTGCGGCCTCGAGTGTCAGCAGGCGTTGAGGTGACGCTTGTGGCACTGCCAGAGCTCTGTCTCCTGGTACGGATCCGACCTGGAGGGATGCAAAGACAATCAGACTGTTAACAAGTTTCTTACAAAGGCAGCAGCAGCATCAAACACACTATACACACAATTACCCAGGGTACAAAAGAAATTTACTGGGAGAGGCAACACCTTTTATTAGGCTGGCTGAGATGCAGGGGAGGGAGTGGAAACAGCCACAGTCCATGAGTCCAAAAACTTCTTTGCTTTCTGTAATGCTATCAGCCAGTTTAATTAAAAAATATTACCTCTCTATAGCCTTTGCTCCTGCTCTATAGTAGCTTCTTTACAAACGATCAACAATAAAAAAATTCAAGTCTCCTAAACACAGCTTCCTGTATCAAATTATTACTTTCTGACAAGGTGATCACCCTTTCAGAGACAGGTGTGACAGATGCCCTCCCAAATTCCATCGCTGGGATTTCCAACTAGCTGTCTGGTGCTTTATATCCTGCGCAGGCTGGCAGGCGCTCCTGAGACAGTCTGTCAACAGAGTTTGATCACACTTTTATTGCAGACTCATTGAATTTTCCCTGCTGTTTACAGGTTCCTCATATTTATCCAGAGATCAGTTTAACTTTACTTGTAATGGAGAGCCCTATTTAACACAATCAGTTTTGAGGAAAACAGATTCTGTGTGCCTTCTCTTTACTTAAGCAGAGAATAGATATAAAGTCTCAAAGTGTTCTTGGTCCTTGTTCTGTCCTTTCCTCATGAAAAAGCCACAGAAATTTGAGCTAGGAAAGCTTACAGGGTCAACGGTTCATCCCCTTCCTGGGGCAGGGTTGTTTCCTACAGAATGTTCTTTCCAGTGCTAAGCTTCAATTATCTGTCTCTAGTTAATGGGAAAGAAATGATAATTAAGGGTAACACAAAGACAGCCTCCATCAATACTTTTCAACAAGTCAGTTCTTAGCCAAATCTGAAGTTTTTTCTCAGGACTCATGCCAGTGCTATCCTGCATTCAGAGGACGACTTCAAGTTTCCCGCACAATAATGAAAGGAAAAAACCCACAACAGGTAAGAGAAGAGTCTAGACAACTGCACCTACTGGTTATAGATACTCATCTCCTGCCCTCTGTCTCCATCATAAGCATACAGAGAAATATGAACAGGGAGACACACACTTCCCACCCAAAAAAACCCACTTCACAGAAGATACACATGCAGGACAAGACAATGGCAAGCAGCCCAAACGGAGGGATTAGGAGCTGTGTTCCTTCTCTGAGCTCTCAAAATATTCATAACATGGTCTGCAAGCTTCTGCTAGACACAAAGTGACACGGAGATGCTTAACTTTGAGAAGAAAGGCTAAATTTGTTTGCAAGGTAAAAAGCCTACAAGACAGCTCTGCTTCAAACCCCTCCACCAGCACCTAGTTTTAAAACCAGCTCAGTAGGTAAAGTACAAGTATGTACATTCAAACAATTGTTTATAGATGAGACATGGACGGAATCATCAGCATTAAACTGGGAAAACACAAACAAAGCTTTTTAACTACTGGCTCAACTGAACAAGCCCTGAGCACACGTGGGTCCAACAGACATAAAACTGGCTGCTGATGTCTCCTTTAGCACCAGCAAGGCTGCAGGTTCCTCTGTTCTAGGGCATTCTTGCCCCTTACAAGGGTCAGCCTGATGCACTGCCAGAGGCAGCTCTAGAGCTCTCTGCCAGCCTGATCCCACCCCATGCAAGTTTGGCACAGAGGTGAGCAGAGCCACTCTGTCACTTGCTAACGAGGTACGGACCCAAAGCCCGAGATGGCTCCAAGGCAGGCGGGCACGGGGAAGGAGGCAGAGAGACATCGCGCTCCTCTCAGAAGCCTCAAGGCTTCCCTTCATTTCTGTCAGGAGGGCATCACAGTAAGACACAAAGGTAAACCTGACCAGTGTTAGGAATCAGTAACGGCATTCATTTGCATCCTTCCAGAAGGCCAATGGGAGGCCTTGGCATTGCAGGAAATCAAGCTGAAATTCAACACTACACACTGGATGACACATTCAGTGATGTGCATGGACCAAGAAAGGGTGAGGAGGGACTGATGTCTCCTCCTCTTACACAAAGGCCACTTAAGATCCTCAAAATTTCCTGGATTTTTCTGCATTTACAAAAGTTGCCTTTTTGTGTTCTTCCCTTGCATTTTCAGAAGTAGGTCACTAAGAAGGGGAAGATTCGGACAATAAGTGTGACTCTTCCACCATAAGAAATACAAAGCCTAAAGTAATATACAAAGTGAAACTGAGATCAGCTTCTGAAGCCAATTCTAGAGGCTTTAAAAAATAAAACTGAACTAATGCAAACTTAATTAACATGTGATTATCACCAGGATCGGAAACAGAGCATCAGCCCTATTCTGAAACTCCTGAGGGCTGGTGGACAGACTCCTACCAACTTCAGCAGTTTCTGAATGAATGCCCAGGAACAAAATTCTGCTTCCGTTTGGACTGGTATATTTGCACACTGATTTAGGTCTATAGGGTGTCAGAGAGAACAATGTGAGAGGAGCAATTGTGCTTCCACAGGAGGAAGAGTCCCAACACTGATACTGATTTTTTCATCCTTTTAAAAATGCTGACAAGCATTTGAACTAACACTGCACTGGACTTGCATTGTGCAAATGAATTTTTAATATATATTATACCAAGTACAGCAGATATATAGTAGTTCATCTATACAAAACAAATGTGTCCTTTACATTCCCCCAGGAATTTCATTTGCAGACAAGAATCTGCATTCATATCCAAGAGTTATTTGCACATAGGACTATGTGGGTGGCTTCACCTCTATCATTCTAACCCAGACAGAAAAACTAATTTCAAGCAGGACTAGAAATAACATATTAAGTAAGTTATTTAGACTTTTTTGTTGTTCTTAAATTCAAGCAAACACCTCCTCTCCCAAAATTTATTTACTTTCAAGTGGGTTTGTTTCCATATCTAGCTCAAACTACAGATGCAGTAATCCATATTTCATAACCATTATTTTTCTGCTGCTTTTGAAAGCATTACTGCATCCTAACAACAACAGCACAGCAAAGGAACAGTTAAAGACTGCTCCAACTAGTTTCCAAAACCCATGAAAGTATTTCCATAAAAAACCCCTTGATCTGCATTTGACACATGATGCATTGCTGTTGGTACAGAAAAGATTCTGAAAGACTCCCTATAAATGCTTTGTGTTAAGAAACCATTTCTGGATTTTTTAGGAGGTTTTGGTTTTATTTTTTAAAGTTATTGTCACTTTTACAACAATGGTTCAGAATCAATCCTGAAATGTCCAACAAATGCCTAAACCTAGAAAGGTTGGGTTTTTTTTTTTTAGCAAAGGAACAAATGAAGGAAGATTCTATGATAACATTTCTGCTTTACAAGAGGCTTCACCTGGGACGTTGTTCTGAGCCCCCTGGGTGGATACGGCAGCATCCCCATCCCCAGTGCTCAGAACAGTCATTATGGCTTTATGACACTCAGTCTGTGTATTACACTGAAGAAAATGGCTTTCAAATAGTCTAGAAATGGTATATAGCCCACAACTCAATTTAACCAGTTCCAGGCTGTGAATAGCGACACCTACAACCACGCAAGTTACACATGGAAGCACTGGGACAATGACGGTCTCTCCAAGGATCACGTTAATGCAATTGGGTTACCAAGCACTCGGGGGTGTTACCCCACTTGGAAAAAAACATTCCTGAAAGAGCCTCTAGCCCTAGTTGTACCATTGGTAAATGACAAAAGGACATGTGAGACACAGAATGATCAATTAAAAACATGATTTATAGATAATCTTTAAAAAACTATTTTTACAACCACCATCAGAATGGTTTCTATGCATATTCAGCACTTCTCCAATGTTAGAAAGACCTGACTCTGCACCATGATGTTCCCTGAGAAGCACTTGACCCTTACTGGAAACCATGAGGCTGTGTTGCCTCTGGGTTTTCCATGAGACCTCCCTCCAAAGCAGAGGGCTCAGTGAACAACAGTCCACTCTGTCATACACAAACAAACACAGCCAGATCAACTCAGCACTTGCAAAGGGATGGACCAAGAGAAGTAAGAAGCCCACTACCTGAGCAGTTAAACATAACATACCACAGTCAGACATCACTTTGGAACAAGCCTCGCCCTTAAGGACAAGGGAGGGCTTTAAGGCAGAGAAGAAAACAGGAATGGCAATTTCTTTAAACTTGTGTTGCTCCCAAAGCCTTTGATAATGCACTCAAGGTGTCCACCTGAGCCTAAGTTATCTGAAAACTGTAACAAACCCCATTTTATTGCCTTTCTGGTGAATACTAAAAACTATTAAAAATTGTGCCACTGATTGCAAAGTGCTGATTTTGTTTTGAACTTGCCAGTTGCAGGTCAAACCAGCATTTATGCTTTCCCTTTTGGAGAAGGGCTTGTCTGAAGGGCTTGACTTTATGTTTGCCTTGGAGAAAAGGTAACAGAAATGCTCTGAACTATTCTTCAGTAATGAAAGTCAGCATTATGCACCCTTTTAAAATATTCCTTGAAAAGCCATTTCATGACAAAATAAGCAGAAAGTTTTCTAAGGTTTCCCTTTAATCAGGTATAACAAACATGGCACAAGTGCCACCTCCCTAGCACTAGCTGTGAAGATCAAGACTATAAATGTTTCTCTCTTTTGAGCTTTCTGTGTGTAAAGCCCTTAATGACATTCAAGAGATGCCCACACATGAAGGGTCTGGGCAATCAAGGCACACCTGTGCACCGCATGAAGACCTGCACAGCTCACAAACTCACCTACCTTTCCATAAGGAAGTGCATTTCAACAGCATTTGCTAATTGGGATGTCACAACTTAAAACCAAAAGACTGATACTCAGCTCTTAGTTGGCATTCCTGCCACTGGCATCACCTACTCTATCCTGCTCCTTTGTTTGAGCTGACTGACTCCAAACCAAACCACTTAGGAGAACCAAGGGCAAAGGAGAGGGGAACTGCCAAGACCACACAATGCTGGCTCCTGGCTGAGAGGAATGAGCAGAATTTTACAATGTAGCTACAGAAAGCCATGATGGGAACCAGACTGAAGATTTAACATCAAGCTGAACCACAAAAAAAGACACAGACATTTTCTCTTAAATTACTTACTGGTGACCTGCAAAAAAACCAAAACAAACCACAAGGGCATGAGTGTAGATGATATTTCTGCTTTATATTCTGTTTCCTCCTGCATTTCCAGAGCAAGAGGATGTTTTTCTCTTCACCCGCCCTCTTAATTTTTACATTTATATCAAGAATAGAATGTTTTGTCTTCCCTGTAGTTCCTGACTCAGTCTGCAAGATCACAGAGTTGGCAGAAGACCTTACTCAGCTTCATCATTCAGTGAAGGACCCACTGAATCCTTAATAAAGGATTTTTTCCCTGAACTATCTCAAAGGAAAACAAAGATGAAGAGTTTCAAACAGTGCTTCAACTGATTCTTAAAAGTACTCTGGCTAGAGCGCACTGTGTAGTTTTAATTCTCCCTGATCCTCCTTCTCAAACAAGAGAGAATGCTATGGCATAAAGAAGATAACAGATTTGGTATTTAACACTTAGGGGATAGCAAACTCAATTTCTGAAAGTTCATCTCCATCTTCCCTGCCCCAAGCAACTTGCTGGTTTCTATTACAGATTTTTACCAAACCCAATATGCCCTTAATGTAACTGAATTGAAAACAATAACCAAATAAAACCCCCACCCTTCTGCATCATGACAATAAAGTATTTAATAAACTAAAAACAGAGGTATTCAACAGGACAGCTGTTGTAATACGTCTCCACGAACATTATTATAGTCAAGGAGAGGACTGAAAGCTGCACAGGGTATGCATATAAAAGATTAAACCTTCAACATTTCAAGTGGCCAAAAATAGATAGATTTAAGAACTAAGAAGAAAGGAAGAAAAGGGTCAACAATTAAAAAAAAAAAAACTCAGTTATTACAACAACTTGGAATTTTCATCTAACTCATGACTGATTTAGAAATACAGGTTTCAGGCCAGCTTCATACTCCTTATCACTGGCAGATCACACAGCACAAATACTTCCTGCTCAAGATGCAGAGGTCAGTTCATCTCTCAACACTAAGTACCGCTTCCAAAAATGGCAGAGACCTTTCCCTCCAAATAATAAATCAATCCATCACTAATAGTAAGGAAAGTAACACAGATGTCACAACAGCACAGTGGCACTTCTCAGACCACCACATCCAAATACAAGCAGCCATCAAAGATACAAGCACAGTCCCACAAGACAGTAATAGATCCCTTGAAAAGAGACTTGCACTGGGAAAAAAAAGGCTTTGCTGGAGAGTGTGGTATCTGCATTCTGTGTAAAAAACATTCTTGTTTTCAACTCCTATCTACCTCAGAAAAAGTGATTTCCCAGTGATCTTTTTTTGCTGAAGAAATAAGAAATAAAGAATAAGTTTTGACAACGAGCCAGAAAAACAGACTGGGATCCTTCCCAAACTAGGAGGCTCAGTGTTCTAGTAAAAAAAGCCTTTGCTCTGTCTTTGGTGTAAGCCATCTCACTCAGTTAACAACAAAAAGAGAGAGCTCAGGTTTAAAGAGGTTTACTAAATATTCCTTCCCTAGAGATCATTGTTTACTGTCCTCATTTTCTGCCATGTGATCATCTCATTCAATTCTCTCACTGCCCAGTCTCTTCCCGAAAGCATTTGGCAGTCGTGACCTGAGCTTTGCATGGAAAAACACAGCAAACCTTTACACATCAAGGAGAAAAGAAATCACAAGCCTTGTGTTGTTTGGAAGTTTTTTGGTTACTGCTGGGGTTTTTTTTAGTCTATACACAGGTCACCTTCAACCAAAAGCAGTGCTTTAAATAGAGAAATCCACGTAACAACTTAGTGACCACAGTCATAAAAGCAGACTAATGGTTATTAGCAGGGAGGAGCTCAAAGAGAAAGTGAAGAATACCCCATGGCATCAAAATGAGCAGGACAACCATGCAACACTTCATGCAGGTCACCAGTGAACATGGATGAGAACCAGGTAACACTTTGAGAACAGAGACCAGGTAGGGTAGTACAACTGTGGACACACCTCAGTTACACAGAGAGACTGCTTACCCTCGGCTTTACTGGTAGTACCATCTTTAGGCAAATTAAAGAAAAATAAGGACAGGGTTAATAGGGAAAAATCAGTAACATCAACAGAAGTGGGCACTTTATATTAGCTACATAAATATGCAAAAAAAATTAATACAATTAAAGAAATTAAAAAGTTTGACCAAGCAGCAAATCAAACCTTGATGTATCAGAAGGAAACACTTGCAGGTTTTCCCTCCTGCAACAACCAACCTTTGCCCAACTCCATTTTCGTTGTTTGCCTCACCATTTCTCTCATGGGAATGTGCAGGTGATAAATGTCTCTATTGGCTCAAAAAGAAGCAGGATCCTTCAGGAGCAGCCATGTTTGCAACACTTAAGAGTGAATTTGCTGCTTTTCTCCTAGCGTCTGGTTTAAGAACAAGACTGACACTGGATTCAGTCTCTCAGCTTCAAAGATCAAGCCAGCTTTAAGTAGATACTTCCTCCCTCTTCATTCTTCCTCGTGACATAAGACTACTTGAAGGCAGTTTAGCCACTGAAGCCGGAGTGCAGCACAACTCAAAAGTGCCTGCATCTCTAAGTCCACTATCATGTGATCAACTTCACATTCTGAAATTATACTTCCACTGCAAGGTATATACATCTTGAACCAAGTATGGACAATTTAAATCAGAATAAGAATTCAACTTCTGAACTGAATACAACCAGCACATCAAAGTCAAAGTAAAATATTTCAGATATGAAAGAAACCTGTCTGAAAAAGGAATCCATAAAAACCATCCCTATATAATTCACCACTTATATTTTAACAGATTAAAGAGAAAATGCCCTACATTAAGAAGAAGAAACTCCTGAACCAACTCAGTGAAGACAGTGTGCACAGCTTAAATCAAGACCACAGACCCCTGAGTTTCCTCCCTGTTGTAAAGGTAAATGGATCACAAGTCTGGAATTAGATTAGTGTGAAACCAGCAGAATGAGAAACGAGCTCAGATGATCAGCTCTGCTCACAACCGAGATGAAGCTCAGCAAACACGGTGTCAATCACCGCCTTTCATTCCCTCCTCCGTGACTCCTTCGATGGCAGCTCCAGGAGAGAAAGATCCAATGCAAAGCTTGTTTTAAGAAACCCTATGACACCTGGGCGATATACAATGCTCTGGAGGAATAATGTGACATGTGGCTATAATTCAAAGAGTTAGCATAAGGAACAGGTACTTATATCCTATCTGGTGACGTGGCAAGGCCGACCTCCTCTTTGCTTCTATATCTTTCTCATTCATGAAACAGAAAGGGAGCAAACTCAACCAAGATGTACTATTCAAAGCATAAAACAATTAATGGAAAACCAGTTTCAGGAAAGGAGGGAAGGAGAAGAAGGAAAAGAGACAGGGGAACATGTCAAAAGGAATTGAGTAGCATTGTCCTCAGCAACATCCCAGAACCACAGTATGTTCTGCTTTTCCCCAGAAAGAAGAGTGAGAAGCAGATTATTACACAATTCAAAACTTGCTTCAAGCCAGTTCTGTTGCATTTTTTTTCCTTAATCCCAAAGGGCAAGAGATCACACACTGATCCTGGAGAGCTGGTAACTATCTCAGAGGTACGTTCTAGCCAGAGTTTATTATTCCAATAGAACTGCGAGGCACTATCTGCTCCTAAAGAACACTAACTGCAAGAGTAGAACATGTAGATTTACCTAGTGATGCGTATGACCCTGGGGGCAAGGCTGCAGCAGAACTGAAGGGGGTGGATGCTCCAGAAGACGTCACTTTTGACTTGGCACTAGCTGCTGCATTCACATCGACGTCACTGCGGGACCGCTGCAGAGATCCTGGTGTTGACACAGATTTTGTACTTACTGTAGATGCTGCAGATGGGAGTGGGAGATCCAGAATAAAGAAGATTAATTTTTTGAGCTGTGTGCTTCAAAGAGCCTGACAAGCAGTTTAAAGCACTATTTTTAACACTCCCTGCTGGCACTGAAATACCTCAACTAAGAATGCTTTATCAGGGCAATGTGGGCTTCCCCACACTGCCTGCAAAGATACTTCATCAATGCTGCCCTGATGCTACCTCTAAGAACTTTATCAGACACAAGCCTAAATGATAAGATCAAAAAGGCTGTCAGGCCAGTAAAAAGAAATTTCTAACAGAATCTAGATGGGAAAGTTCAAGCACAATACCCATCACTGGCTTGTGAGAGTAGCTGGCCAAAACAGACCTGCAGGTCCTTCAGTCCACGTTCTAATAACTTCCTTCCCAACACCTCATCTTCTCATGAGGATCGTTGTTCCCATCACTTGTTGATGCTCACCCTCTTAAGCATGAAGCTTGACTACTCAGCTGCAAGCAAACATGCATTTGTGTGCACAGTCAAGTAGGTTACACAACAACATCTCCTTGAATCAAAGGTCTCAGTAGGGTGTAGTTACAGACAAAACAGCCAGAACCCAACCTTGGTCTGGTGTAAAAGGCAGTTTATCTTCTACGAACGAAGTGTTGTCTTTTATATTCTATATTAAAATGTATTATTTAGCTTATTGTATGCATTTACTTAGGACAGAAAAGCTGTACCTAAATATTCCATCTGACAAAAAACCAGATTAGCAATGAGATGGAATTTAACACTGTAGGACTTGTGTGCAGACACCTTCAGTAAGCGCTGAAACCACAGAGAATAAATAACAAAACACTGTAAAACTGAAGGCACTATTAGACTATGTAGCTGCATGTCTTAGTGTCAGCAGCAGTTTATTCAAGCTGTTACAAAGCCAGACACACCTGGGCTACAATTTTCAAGGCTTTTTATGCTCCCCTTCAGGAGTAAGAAATTACTGATTTACTAACTTCTTTTAAAAGCATTATTTTATCAGCAGCTGATGCACAGAATATGGTGCAAAATGCAAAATTGATTAAAATTTCTACATCCTGAGCTGCCATTTCAGGGAGCAGTAAACAGTGATCAAAGTTGGTTTTTGCATATCACAATGTCACACTTCCTCAGCAACCCCTGAGCACATTTTTCAGCTCCTGTTCTCACCTCTAGATGTAGTACTTCCAGTAGGACTTCTTTTGGCAGACAATGGACGGCTGGAAATTAATATAAACATTTATTAAAACAAAACTAATATTTCACAGTCATCAAGAGCAGTACAATTCTGCTCCCTCAGTACACAATTGGGTTAATAGAAAATTATATGCAGGAATAAACTACCAAAGTTTGTTGTTTAAGAATAAATACAGCACCACCATAAAATTATTTATAAAAGCATTAAGAAATAAATTAGCATTCACATTATTTGCGCAAAAGGAGATTTTTAAGAACACTTTCTGTAGATTTAAAAAGTTACACCAGTAAGTTATGGATATTTTTCATATAGGTCTTACACATAAATCCCACATTTTGGAGCCTAAGTTGACTATATATCTGAGGGTAGCTAAAATACATACATTCAACAAAAGAGTCACATATTGACTTTGTAGTTACAACTCAAGTTTAATTTAAGAATTTTTTTCTCTTGTATGGAAAGAGACAGACTTACAGCTCTAGAATTCATGCTAAATGCAGAACTTCAGTCTAAACACTGTTTTAAGCACCTGAAATGAATAACTAAGAGTATCTGCTGAGCACAAATAGCTTCCTAGAAAATTATTTATGGAGTCAAGATAATGATTATATTTTAAAGACAGTACAGGGTTTTGCTGACTTTTTATTTTCAAACAGTGTTAGGTAAGAAAAACAAACAAACATATTTTGGAGTAACCAAGTGTAGAATCCAAATAATAACCAGATGAAACAAAGCAATGTGATGGCTCCCTTCAATTCAATGGAGCTGTCTGTCAGCAGTTGTTTAAATGGAGAGGTAGTGACACAGAAAGCCTTACTTGAGACTCTCCTGGGAGCTGGAGGAGGAGCGATCCGACTGTGGCAAGGACACGATGCTGTCAGAGTTCTTCAAATGTGACTGCAGGGCCTTCTGGTAGGAAGACTCCAAGGTGTGGTACAAATGTTCTGCCTCTCGGCTGAAGTGACTGTGGAAACCCCAGTAGCACCTGGAAACAAGGCACAGCACTGCGAACACGCCCTTGTCATGGTTTAGGGGGCTGTGGCGCAAAGACACAGCCAGAGCCCTCACTACTGCCATTTGTGGGCTCGTGAGCCCAGTCATTTCAACCACCTACTGCCCTGACACAATTAAGACAAACCACTTTTTCAACCATTGTATTGCTCAAACAGTTGCACAAAAGACAAACCAAATGAAAGAACCATTTGGTGCATTTAATGTAAAAACACGAATAGCCAACAAATCTTTATTAGGGAAGAAACCCTCATCCATCCAGCTGTCTGCTGTACACAGGAGACTGCGGGCCCGCCAGACTGACAGTAGTTTGGGACTGGGTGTGCAGTAGCTGCTTCAAAAACATGCCAAAGGCAGAACACACATCCATGGGCCTGATTCAGGAAAGCACTAGCTGCTGTTTTCTTCCTCAAGTTTAACAAACAGCTCTCCAAGAATGCTGCAAACAAGTCTCTGTACTGAGCTGAGGCTGTTGACTGTCCTTTTAGAAAGAAACAAGGAAAAGGAAGGAGATGCTCACATGGACTTCAAATCAGTGTCATGCTGAAAATAAAAGAGCATTTTAAGATGAGGGAAGAATACCTCCATGGTCCAAACCTCCTGGCTGATGGCTAAACGCCATTCACTCAGCACAAAGGAGATGAAGACTCTCAGTACTTTTCAGGGGGCAACTAAGGGACAGTTTACGAGTAAGATAATTAGCTCGAATCAAAAATTGTTTGTGCGTGGGCCAGTCCTCAGACAAGCCACATGCATTTTCACATCACTAGAAGAAAACAAATTTCTGTCTCACAATCAGCCATGCTGCTATTTAATAAACATGGGAAGAGAGAATTAAGCATGCTCTCTGAAGTCCCATGCCATTCTCCTTGCTGTCTATTCCGCTTAACTAGTCACCTGCTGTGAAGTCTCTGTAATTTCCAGTGATGGACATGCTGCCTTTCAAAAGGATTTAAGCAGTCCTACTGTGAAACACCACTGCTTAAAACACAGCACTTAGATTAATAAATTTTATTGTTCATTGTTTTCATGTTTTACACCATCCTCTTTCTGCAGAAAAGTGTTCCTGTAGTCTTCTGTTCAGAAAAGCATGATCCTGGTAAATCAGCATACTACCATAAGTATGATCACATTAATGGAAATGCATAAGATCTTCAACAGAATAAAATTAATTGCAAATATTAAAATTTTCTATAGATAGACACAAAAATATTTTTTCAATGTCATAACATACTACCTTAATTTAGGATACCATTTGGCAGCGTACTAGCACAAGGACTTTCATTTCAAGAGTAGCAAATAACAATAGAATAGACTATTTCAGCTGGATGGGACCTGCAAGGAACATCAGCAAGGCCCAGCTGCCTGACCAATTCAGAGCTGACCAAAAGTTAAAGCCTGTTGTTAAGGACATTGTCCAAATGCCCCTGAAACACTGACAGGTTCGGGGCATTGACCACCTCTCTAGGAAACCTGTTCCAGTGTTTGACCCCTCTCCTGGTAGAGAAATGATTCCTGATGTCCAGTCAGAACCTCCCCTGGCAGTTTTAAAGCATTCCCACGTGTCCATCACTGGATTGCAGGAAGAAAGGATCAGCACCTCCCTCTCTGTTTCCCCTCCTGTACAGAACGGTCACCCCTCAGCCCCTCTTTTTTCCACCAACTGGGAAGTCAGGAGAATGTGTCTTGTCTGGATTTGTCTCTCAACCATTCAATACCACTGACTCACAAAACAACAGGGGCAAAGAAGAGGAGGAAGAAGGGACACCAATAACAGCTTCCACTTACTTTCTTGCCTCTATCCTGGCTTCAGAGTCTGCATCATGAATTCCCTTCTTTATTGTCTCAGCTAACACTGATATGTGTCTGAAATAAGAAAGAAAACATTATCCAGCAGTTTAGAAAGATATGTCATACTTATAAACAAACTACTAATTTGATTTTGCCTTAGTCTCTGAAAACAAACAGTTCATCACATCCTTTCACTTCCATCAAGGATCCTTTGTGACCTTTATTTATTTATTCTTACAAGTCGGTTTTATTTCACCCACACTGCTGTCTAGGAATCAGCAAGCAGCATTCTTCATAAGTCTTTACTTAGGTATCTAAACTGTCTGGATTCAAGAACACTCTCCTAAGCCTTAAATAGTCTTGTGCAGTCTAAGGCTAAGGAAATTGTATCCCAGTCTCTCCTTGCACAATTACTTTAACTGGTCATTAGTCTGAAGTAATGTAGAAGCCTCAGAAGCTCCTGATAAGACATGCAGCAGACTTCACCTCACTTCAGGGTCCAAAAGAAAAAAAATTGTTAAACAAAAATTACTGAGTTCAGGGATTTGCTCAGCCAGGTTTTCCAAGGCTGGCATAGCAGACAGACTCATCAAACTCTGACAGAACTACAGAACAAATGGTGTATGTGCATACATGCTTTTTTTGGTGACAAAAATATCTCTACTACAACTCCTGAATATAATTTTCTCTCCTAAAAGATCCTTCCTACAGAATGATCCAGAAAACAATCTCCTCCTCCCCAGATAAGTAGGAGAGAACAAACCCACTTTTATTCAGAACTTACCTTTCTAAGGAGTGTGTTTGCCACTCCTGCAACAGCAAGTCTAAAAATTCAAAGCAGCGCCTGAGAGGAGAGAGAAGAAATGCTGAGTTTAAGTTAACAGGGGCACACTGGCTTTGCCATACCTGACTCTGAACAACAGCCATCTTTGGTTAGGAAGCTTTTTGGGACATCACAATTCAGTGTTGACCTCAATAAAAATATCAACAGCTCTAAAAACATCATTAATACACGGTCTGAAGTATTAACTGGAGGCAGCTCACTACAGAGAAGCCTGAAGAGCGGGATTGACATAAAACAATCCCAGAAGCTTCCTTTTTTATCAAACAGGATACAGGCCCAGAAGACTCACACAGACACTCTGCCCCTACTAGTCCAGGCTTCACACAGAAACCTTACAGTTAGTTTCACGTGGGGACAGACCTTTCCAACGTTAATCTCCCTTCCTCACTTCAAGAATCTTAAGGCACAAGTGTGCTGAAATGTCCTCAAGGTTTGTCACCAAATGCAGCAACCACAAAGCCCTTCCTTTTGTCTAACTAAAAGAGAACCAGTTAATGTATATGGATGAGGCAAGTCCCAGTGAGGTAGGGGACTGAAGCACTTGGATTCTAAGTGCAGACAGGACCATTAGCCCATTCAGTCCAACTTCCCTTCCAGATGATGCTTTCACATAAGACTAATTTACAGGCTTAAAGAAAACAAGTCACTATAACAGCTAGCAGTAGGGAATAGGAACGTGTCTGTAAAAATGACAGAATAATGTGTTGTTACAACAACATGTAAGCACGAAAATTAGTTTAAAAACCACTTCTCTTTGTGGAAAAATGCCTTTTCCTCTTTGCAGTGATGCAGTTTATATAGGATAGCTGAATTTGAACTCAAATCATGGAGGAGAATGAAATAAAAGTTATAATAAGTAAGTGTGTGTTTCAACCCTTTTCATGAATAACAACAAATACATTCATATTTTCAGAAAGCACATATGAACCTATTTACTAGTAAAAACCAGTAAATGCAAACTAAATTCTCACCTTCTAACTGCAACAGACTTGGAGGTACAATTACTGGTTATGATGGGTATTAACCGAGGGATGTGCGTGTGCTGGAAGGAAACAAACAGCAAGAACAGGAAGAAATCTTTACACAACAATTCCATAGAATGAAAGACCATCTCTTTCAGCCACCTGAGCTCAGTATTCTTATTGCTGTTCAATTCTTAAAAACAGCACTGCTACATAAAGGAACACTAACAGATATGGACAGGTATTAAAAATATTTTAGAATTTACCTTTAACAGATACTTGATTGCCTTCTATAATGACACTCGCTAGGGAGTCAAGGAGCTAAAGTCACTGTGGGAGGATCTAAACTGCCAGTGGTGACAACTTCAGAGACATCAGGCTACGTACAGCTTACCCAATGAATCACTACACAGAAGGTACCAGTGTGAACTAATAGTTTTGGGAAACATGGGCGGTCTGTGAGGTATTTTAGAGCATAATTAAAGAGGATGAATCTCTGCTGCAAGGCTGGTCTAAAACCCTTTCAGAGAAAAACGTTTGCTCAGCTCTTAGAGGGACAGAAATATCTTGCCCTGGAAAAAGAAACATTTCTCCTACTATTTTGGCAGAGCTTAATGAGTATCATCTACACAAGGCTGCACGACATCTAAGACAGCCAAGCCCTGTACTATAAGAAAAGTAGATCAGGCACTTAATCTAATTTTCATTGCAGCAGCATTCGTATTTCATCAGAAACACTGCAGTATTTGGAAATTGTAACACAGTTCTATTTTGATGCGTACTTACTCGAATGATTAATCTAACTGCTACAACACCAGAAGTGGCCATGACTTTGGCACTATTTGGAATTAGATTAAAAATTGTTGGCATGATGGCTTCTGCCCCATGGTCAAACTTGTTTCCCAGAACTGATGACAAATGCCTGAAAAACAGAATGAAGTCATGCTGGTAAGTGAACTGAAGATTAAGCGAGTCAGACTGGTACAGAACATCTGACATAAGCACATCTGACATCTCAATCTTTACAACTGTCACATCCTCTCCAACTCCAAAGGACAGATAACACCACGTTTCAAAAAACAGTTTCTTTTCTTTCATTTTAAACTTGTGTTCTATATTCATCTGAACCCTGAGAAACAGTATGGTCAGCATAAAATAAAGTAACTAGCACAGCTAAAAATTTATTGAACAAATGGGATCGAGTTGATAGAATATTTTTTGTTATTTTGTATTACAATTTCTCTAAAGTGCCCTATTTTGCCTTAATATGTACAATTTTTTTAAAAAAATGTGAAACACTGCAGCACCCTTTTTCTTGAAGTGTTTCACAAAGGATAGACCATCAGAGATAAAATCTAGCTTAACCTGAACCAGAACAAAACATAAATGTTTTCAGCTTTATTGTTCAATGCTTCCCCACTCGTGCATGAAGGCATGGCTTGCTCATTCATTCTGTGTATCTCAGATCAGCATTGTTTAATCCTCAGAAACACTGCTTGGCAGAATTACAGTTAGTGGCCTACATGACAGGGTTTGAAACACATGCAGAAAAATCATGTTCTGCCTTTAGGTATATAGCACTAGCAGCACAAGCTGCTTCCTAACTGTGTTTTAACCTATGCCTGTTCCTTTTCTTCTATATCACATTTCAAGCACACATAGAACATAAACTTACCCCAACGTGATACAAGCCTCTCGTACGACTTGAGACCGCAGGTCTTTAGCAGATAATTTAAATGCTCCATCCAAAAGTCTTAAGTGTTGGAAGAAGTTATCATATTCTGCAGCTCCAGCCAAAAGTAAGGAGCGGATCTTTTTCAACTGTTAGGAGCATAAAAGAAATCAGTGGCTGTTAATGAGCAGTAAATGTACGGACAGTTATGTTCAGGACCAATACCTGGTTCCAGGTTACTTCTGCAATTATTCCTCAATATGCATTGAGGAACCTGATTCTTGATGTCCAAGCAATTTTACTATATCCTATCCTATATTCAACCCATAGTTAGTTAACATACTAAGTACAATAAGCTAAACACCCTTGCTAACTTACAGCAATCCAAAAGTGTTGCATACAGCTACTCAAACTGTATAATTAATAACGCAAACAGTATTTTTTAAGCCAAATTGTATCTTAAACATTCCCCTTTGTTCCTGTATTTACAACAGCTTCTAACGTTTAGGTAATCTCACAGCTGATTCTTGTGTTAAAAAGATATCCAGACTTAAAAGGGCATGGTTCACACTCAGGCCTGAGTAACACTGACTTACACCCAGAATGCGTCCATTGACTTCATTAAAACAGTTATCTGGCTCTAACAGAAGAAGAACCCTGACCTCGCCAAAATGGGAAATTTCCTATTAATATTACAGGGACCACCATCTCATCCTACAGACAATCCTCTGACACCTTCACAGGCCCTCCCATGCACCAATGCGTCTGCACATGGCCTTGATTTCAGCTCCCTGTTACTCAGTACAGAAATAAAATTAAACAGAAGTAAGCTGAATCAGGCCAGTCTGCCACTCAGATCTGTAACATGGGGTTTGACAGACATGGCAAAGCCGCTACACCAGTGACGGAAGTCTACTGTGTAGACAAGACCATGCATCTATTTGTATCATGAAAACACAGCTCACCTCAGTAAATAAAACTCGGTCTTGACATGCATATAACATCCAATTTTCCACTTCCACAATTTCCACAGTCATATTTATTTATTCAAAACTTAAGTGTGTAAATTCTTACTGAATTATTTTCACCTGCTTTTGCAGAAGTATAAATAAGTTCTCTGTAAGCAAAGTAGTTTTCTGCCTTATCATGTAAGTTTTAAGATATTCTGAATAAGACTTGACATTTTGATTTTAGCACCTGTTAGCAAATTTCTAGCTTTACACCTAGATTTGCTGCATGACTTCCAGTTCAACCTGATGCTGTCTCAACAGACTCCTGTATATCGAACAGCAATTTCCCTCACAAATGTGGCTTAGATTCAGTCTCATAAGAAAATGTTTCCCTCAAGTTTGAGGGAACATAACAGGTGCTCACCACTAAAACTACACTCCAGCCTTAGTCTGAGGTTCTCCCAGCACCCTCAGTAGGATTAAGCTCAGTGTAGAAAAAGCTTTAATTAACAGAGATCCTACCTAAGTTCACTACTTACCGCAGAAACTCTCTGTTCCCAGTCATGTTTATCATCTGATAATATCTCTCTGATCTTGTTTATGGATTCCTCAAGATCCCGGCTGGAATAAATCTACAAATTGAAATACAGAGTAGCACCATAATGCAGGATTTACTCCAGAAAATCAGATCACTTCCCAACTACATGCTTGTGTCCTTTGCCCCTCAGCGCTTAAAAATCATGTGCCAGCCTTGGACACGTCTGGCTTTGCATAATGCACAGAATTTACACCCACTGCCCGCAACCAAAAATTAAAAAATGATCACAAGATGATTACAGGATCATCTTTCATTATTTTACTATAGTCTCAAAATTTTAAGCAGCATTCCTGCAGCTACTAGTGGTTATATTAGCCAAAACCTACAGAAGATCATGAGTGGACACGTGCTGTTCAGCTGTCCCAAATATAAAGCTCCAGCGAAGGAAAGGGGATACGTGATGCATCTCAGCTATCCAGCTAAGTCAGCAAACATGCACGGTCCAGTAGTCCCACTCACAACAGCAGCAATCCCAGAGACACAAGTCACCTTTATTGCTGTCAGTTCCCAGAGGTTTTCACACAAACTACTGGCACACACCACCATTTAAAACTTGCCTCCCTTCAACTTCTAACCTGCTTTCCCCTTAAAGGTTTGCGAACATCACAATGAAGCACAATTCGCCAGTGATTAGCATGAGATCCTATATCCACCTTCTGCTTTTTAGTACAGCATGGTTTAACATGTAATTGTACTTACCTGAACCGTTGGGACATCTTCAAATGCCTTAATGAAGTCTTCTTCATCCACAGCACCTGCTCCCTCTTTGGCTGCTGACACACAAATGAAAAAGCGTTTGCAATCTTGTTATCAACAAAAGAATCAATTAAGAAACCACCACCTAGCAAGGCACTTAATATGGAGAAAGTTCACTACCCATGCAGCCTCAGAGTGCTGCAGATGTAATGAAAGCACAGGCAGGGAAATTCAATGCCAGGCACTGGCTAGACATTCATGGCATCCTTCAACTCACAGGCACAGAAGGTACATTAGCGAAGTCATTACAGTAGTCATTCAACAGTTAGGGGACACAGTCTGAAAGATGAAAGGGAATACTTTAATTTTATGGGAGATTTTATTTTAAAGGATTTAATCCCATCTATAATAGATGAAGGTGGAGATCTGACAGGTGCAAAACCAGACGAACGATAAGGAAGATAAATAGTCTCTGGAATACTGATCAGATTAGAGACTGTCTGATATAGGGAACTTTCTCCATTTCCCTAGGACACATACGGAATTAGAGCTACATGTAGAATTATTGCTCACATTCAGAATGACTGCTCAGTTTCCTTTCTGCACCTTCATTATCAGCAATGCCCCAAGGTCTTAGAAGAAAGCTGGTGTGTTAGGTTTAGACTGCAAGGGCTGAAGTTGGGCATGCAGCTATAAGCAGCTTCAGTTCAGACAGAGCTGCAACTACAAAGGCAAAAATCTACACACTGGAGCACCAACATGATTTACTCATAGCCCTCAGCGCACAACCACACAGATCCAACCTCTCGTAAGTGCAAAATAAATTATAGGGACGTGGGGATTGCTTGGAGATTTATCCTACCAGACTTTGGTTGTGGCATGCAGAGAACAGACAGAATGATTGCATAGGGAAAAATTTGTTACTGGATTCTGGGGGCCGGTCTGGAAGTGCTTGCAGGAAGCTCAATATGAACACCATAAACACTTCACAGACACATCAATTCATACAGGCTATTGGCTTACTTGAAGACTTGGAGCCCAGAGCTGCAGAGCCAAGTCTGCGGGTCGTGCTCATCCCAACTCTGCGTGAGTTTGTAGGGGCCTTTGAAGATGTAGAGGAGCTGGCTGAGGAAGGTCTGTTCCCATCCACGGAGTCCTCATCATCAAAAATTTTATCTGCCAAAAAGCCACACTCAGTGTAAGTTCAATGAAGCAAAGGGATGTCCCAAGGAACATGCCTGTGTTATTACAAACATACTACATTTTCCAGCCTGCTCTGCCAGACCTCATCTCAGCAGAGTCCTTGTGCTAGAAATCCAGTCAGTCATGGAAGACCACCAGCTCACTGAACCCAATCCTTCGCTACTGCAGGCACTAAGTTATAAACCCTTTCAATGAATGCATTCAGATGAAAAGAAGGAACTTCAAACCTACAGCAGAAGGAAACCAGCCCTAGATAAGACTTGGGTGTTGACAGGCTGCATCTCTCATGTTTTTGCCTCCATGAGCTATTTTAACATGGCTTGTAGTGAAACTAAGACCACAAGCAAATCCAAGATGCAAGTGTGGAGGGGACCAGGCAGCAGAGGCTGCCCTGTCACACCTGCCAGCTGCCGGCACCAGACCAAGGATAAACAGGGTAACTAAGGAAAGTTCACATGGCAACACCTATGCTGTTGATAAACCACAAACCAATAATCACAGACCCATCTGGACCTACAAATCCCTTTTAACTCTTTAAATTAACACCAGAGATTACTTACAAGGAAATATAAAAAGTTTTCTCAAATTCATAAAAACATAAATATAAGGTGCATTAAACCTTATAGAACCTTCTGTGTACATCCAACTTTAGCCTCTCCCACCAAACGTGAACATAAATTAACTTAAAATGAATTACGGCCACTTTGATTCTCAGTCAAGGTCACTTCAATTCCAAAGGACTGCTTATACTGCAGTTTTACACAGATTAGCTAATTCACTTGAAAAAACAGCCTTAGGTTGAAAGGTGACAAAGCAGCTGGGCAGCTGATATAGATGGAACACGTAATTATTGAGGCCAGAAAGCCAGCTCAGCCCCCATCACTCAGCTTCTCCACACTAACACTCCATTCAAGATTTGAGACCTGCTTCATGTCCGTCCCTCTCCAACAGCCCAAGGTACGCACCCGCTCTCCACCAGATAGGAACATTTCCTTCACAATTTTCACTTGGCAAAAAGTCAAGCAGGTGCTTTAATCCATCCCTGCTCAGGAAAGCACCTGGGAACATCTGGTAACAAATACAAGCTCCTACCTAGACACTAATGAGTGAAATTCAATACAGGCTGAGCTTTCCAAAAGTAAAAAAATAATTTGGTAACAGTATAGGGAAAAGAACAGAAAGAAAAGCCTGTTTTGTTTTTAGCCAAATCACCTTCAGTTTTCTCTGCCCTAAGTGGCATTGGCTGATTAGCAGGTGGACACAGGAGAACTATCACAGATCATCTAAAAACCTACACACCCCATTTTTAATATGCAGCTGTGCCTGTGATGCCATACTCCAATCACAACACAACATTGACACAGCAGGTACATAGAAGCATCCAAAAAGTTTAAAAAGGTGGAAAAGGACATCTCTCCCCTTAATTTTTATGTTCACGATGTCTTGGAATATGGAAAAGGGCTAGGAAAAAAAGTAACTCAAAAGGAAAGGGGTAAAATAATAACTGGTACATGTAATGTTGTTCAGGCGAAAGTGAACAAGACAAAAATGAACACAAGAATTTTAACTTGGATGAATTTCAGGTCACACAGCTAAGGAGAATATAAACCACAATTAGGACATGGGCTGTCTCTTTAACACGGTGCCTGAAGGCAGCCATGGAGACCGTGCTACCTCCCTATTGACACCAGTCTTGCTCTGACATATGTAATTCAAAAATAATTTGAAAAGAGCTCAGGGAACAATCAAGAGAATGATTAAAGGATTAGAAAATATGTTTTTCATTCAATTAAATTAAAATTCTCTGCAAGAGATTGTTTAGTCTAGCCAGATTCCTAATAAGTTGCTTGATTATATTCTGTGTTAACACAGCTACTGAAGATTTAGTAACACACATTTTCAACATGATTTATTAATATTGTTTCTCACCTAACAGAAAAATATACAACAAGACAACTGGCTGGAGGTTAAAAACAAATTAAATTCTGAGTTGCCTTTTTTTCCTCTCTTCCCCCCTGTTCCCCCCTCCATTTTTTGCAATAATCACAGGGCTGACCCTCTGTTAGGTTAGGAGGTGTGTCAGCCAGTAAATTCTACCACAGACAGTTCTTAAAAAGTAAAATTGATTTTTTTTTTCCAAAGGACACAGTCTAGTTCAAACAGGAATTATTTCAAAAACACTATTTGGTGTGAGTTGCACCAAGGTCATGGCAGATCAAAATAGACTTTAAAATGTGTAATCTCTGAAGCCTCTAGAAAGAGATGCAAGTGATTCAGAAAGACGTGCACAGCTATTCATTCCAAAAACTTCTAAGCAAAACTTGTCCCACTTGCACTTATTTCAAAAGCTCCTATATAAATATTTAGCAAACTATTATTTGCTATTAACAGCCAGGAGAAAGTCAATCATATTTGAAACAAAAGATACTTTACTAGTTCATAACCTCTTTCATCAGGTAATAAAAATCTCCATCAGCTGCATTTCAGGCTATCTAGATGCAGCCTTAGTTAACTCACTTCCTCTTCTATATGCATTTTTAAAGCCTCATCCCTCTGAAAGGAGAAGAGGGTGTGGTTTACTATTTCATATAATAAATAAAAACTTTAAAAACCCAGATGTTAAAAGCATTGCACTCCTGAAGCATTTTAGCAACTAAATAGACTATCATTTCTTTCTAAAACAGGCTTTTCTGAGCATTAGCAAAAACACAACACTCCAAAAATCCAACTAGCCCACCCACAGTCCTGGGGATGACTGGATTACAATCACATCTTCCTGTTCATTAAATCTGCAAACTAAGCACTACATATTTATCAAACCAGGATATCCCTTCAATAACCCAACAGCATTTTCTCATCTGAGCAGTGCAGAATGACAGCACCACATTCAGAACTGCACATCAAGTCTGCCAGCAGCACGTGTGCAGAACAGAAAGAGAAACAAAGAACAGAAAGCAACCTGGACATGGGAGTACAGAAAAGAACAGAAAACCAAGCTACTATACATTATTGTTAAAAAACCCTTTTTTTTTGCCACCCATTGATTTCTGCTCATAATAATCATTTGAACTGGGATCATATTTTTTAGCATATCTGCAAATGGCAAATTCAGCATGGGTGTAACTCTCAGGACAGCAGCTGAGGTGCACTGAAGCGGAATCGGTGCCCCGTTCTAACATTAAATAACCACTGATGTTCTCCCATCCCAAGACAACCCCAGTGCTCATTCATAAGGACCTTACAGTACTCTCTGTCAAAGACATGCCCTTATAAAAGAGGCCTTTGTCTGCTCGCCACTCTGCTGTCTCAGAGACCGAGAGAAGACAATCTGCTTTACGTTTTTCAATTCTTTTACATTATATAAGAAGAAGAAAAAATTGCTTACAAGTACATATCCTTCTGCAAATAAGCTTCCTCAACATTCCTTCATATTTTCCATAGCGTGCCCAGATGTAAGAGTGCTTCACGGAGCGCCGCGGTTTTCAGTCCAGAACATAATCAATCATTGCCCCTCAGATTCATTAAGCATGCTGTCTTCACACGTGGATTTAAATAGCCATGGCCTCTGTCTTCTCTCTACGGCTGCAGATCTGCACGATTCTTATCAACACCCATTTCAGCCCAGGAAACTTCGGTTCACTTCTAGGGAGGAAATTCCCTGCTAGCGAGGGGAACCTGGGACAAATAATCCGGGATGAAGATGAGCTGAGTCTGCCTGGCTCGGCTGGCTTGCACTAGGAACCAGCCTGACTTTATCCCCTGGGAAGCGCTAACAGGAGCATCTCAACAGCTGTCATCATTTGTCCATGACGAATAAATTTAGTCATTATTCATTTTAAAACGTAACCCCTTCAGGTCTGGGCAAGGTGAAAAGCAGGGAGAAGAGGCTGTAATAGCTATTCAGGATCCATGGGGCCAGCACTTCCCTTGCCTGCACCACCAGCCTGGGACCTTTCAAAGCAAAGCAGTGTCTCAAATGTCCTTTCCAATGAAAAAAGA
Source organism: Pomatostomus ruficeps (assembly GCA_013400735.1). Taxonomy (NCBI): domain Eukaryota; kingdom Metazoa; phylum Chordata; class Aves; order Passeriformes; family Timaliidae; genus Pomatostomus; species Pomatostomus ruficeps. Next base: position 346,246 of record VYZT01034596.1, on the reverse strand, counting down.
TGATTTCTGGCTTTTAAAAACTTCAGCATGTCAGATTCAAATCTTTTAGTTATTTGTCTGTAAGCTTTAGAGAAGACAGCTACTCCGTAGTGATGAGAGACTGGGGAAAGAGCTTTCCATCATATCTGCTCCTAACAAAGATGCCCAGCTATGCTCTTCAGATTCAACTCTGTAAAGGACTAAACTTGTCCTGGGCCCACTGTGCCCACTCCTCATCTGTTCCATTTTCAAGCATCAGTGCAGCTGAAAGAGGCAAGATGGATACAGCTTGCAAGTATCACCTGCATCTCTCTCAGAGGAATCTCCCTTTTGGGTGCAGATGATGGTGGATGACACCAGAGGAACCTGCCTCCCCACCCTTCCTATGGCATGCTCCACCAGGAGCAGACAGGTAGCTGCTAAAGCTGACATACATTACAGCACTTCCAAATTCCATGCTCAACGCCTGCTAGGTGGGCAAAGCCCAGCTCCCTGAAGATCTGAGTGCCCTTTACAAGCCAAGAACACACACCAGCAAAACTACTGATGCCAAAGGAAACAGGTGATGTTCCTCTTCACTCCTTCCTGCCAGGCACAAGCCCATGAGCACTGGCCCATGTTTTTGAGACAGACACCCCCTTCACATTTCAGCTCATGCCCTCCCCACCAGGGCAGCATCTGGCAGCCCCATCTCCAGCTGTGACTTCTGTCATCACCCTCTGTGGGTGTCCAGGGGAGACAGCTTCAGCTGAGGCTAGATGCCTCTTCCCATTAGCACACACAAAACCCATGCATGGCTTAGCTGCAAGCCTGTCCAACTCCAACATAGGGATTGTAGAGGTTTCTCCAGGAAAATGAGTTTATGAACCCACTAAAGATAAAGGAACGTGCATATGCTCCTCAGCAGGATTAAATGTTTAAAAACAAAGGAGTTGCAGCTACAAGCACAAGTACATGGGCACAGCACGTCATTTGGGTTTCCTGTTTGGCCATCTCCCAGTGTTCCAGCTGCTCTCCCTTGGCCCCAGACACAGCTCCTCCTTCCCACCAGGCAGTTTTGAGCCTTTAAAATGCTGCCCCCTTGGGTTCATTGACCCCGGTCAGCCCCCCCAATGCCACCTGCCCCCCTCTTTCCCATCATACCCACTTCTCCCAGGTCAACCCAGTCACCAGCTCCAGTCCCAGCCCACCCCCAGCTGCTGCCTTCTGGCAGTATTTGCTGAACCACCTCATGGTCCTTCACAACTGGCTTTGGAGTGGAGCTCTAGAACCATGACTTCAGCAGGAACTGCTCCAAGAGCTGAACAATGACAAGGACATGCATATCACCCAGCACCTTGGCTTTTCTCCCATCTCACATATATCACCCTATTTAAACTAGAATATGCATCATTATGGGTGGGAGTTTTTCTGAATAAGTTTTCAACAATGAAAATCCAGACAATGTATTTGTGGCCATAATAAATACAATAAACAACAACGGTTGCCATCAGCCACAGGTAAGGTGGTGCTTAGAGACCCAGGCCAAAAATATCAGGCCAGGTGGGTGCAAAATGCTTTTTGCTTTAATAATTCTTATAACACCACATGCTTTTCTTTAATTCCAAATGCTTCAGTTTTCCCTCCTTAGCCCGGAAAGGAGACACTCATCATCTTGGCTGCTGCCTCATTCTGTCTAATCACAAGCTAATGAACCTAACAGGTCTTCAACGTTCCTGTCACAAAGGAAAAGAAGAATCCTCAAAAAAGCAGCACTTGGAATTGTCTTCTGCTCCAAATACATTGTATTTACATAGGCAGTTGTTCTGATACACATCCTGCTTAGTCCCAAGCACCCAACTACAGCAATTTCAGAGTATTCATGCCTGCCATCCATCTGTACACAGAACATTTAGGCAGTAGAAATTATTAAAGAGCACGTTTCTATCAGTGAGGAATCCTACATTTATTAAACCCATACCAGTATGATAAAATTAACTTTACCAAACAGGCATGAAGAAATTGTTGTACATTTTGACCTGACCACATCCAACACCAGACTAAGCAGACACAATAAGCATATGAAAAGCAAATTACAACTTCAATCTGCAAGAATAAGCAATAGCCCTGGCAACATTCAAAACTTGCTCTCAAGGACTGGCCTGGTAAATTGTCCAAACCAAAACATCCTGCAAAAGACTGATCTGAAATCATGCAACTCATGATGATTTAAATTACTTTTCTGAGGGACATTAAAATTTTCAATCCTGAAATCAGATGGCTCAAATTTAACATGTAGCCATGACGGATAACTGCGGGGATGATTGAGAACAGGAGCTTTTAAGACTTGAAAACAAGAGACAAATAAAAAAGATTTAATGAGCCTGTTTACTTCAAAACACAACTTTTTAAACCATAACGTTGACAGTATTAATGCTATCACATCAACAAGCTACAGCATGCCCCCTCTAATAGCATATGAGCATTAGCACAACTAAGAACACAGCAAATAAATGGTTTTAGAAACTTCTGTTCATGAAACTAACACACCTGGAAATGGGAGTCTTGAAGAGTTAGTGAAACTGCCACTTAGACAGTTTTCAGCCATATGAAAGTTTCCATTAGCTTTAAGCAGATTTAGAAAAGAGGTGGTACAAATGTTACATTCCTAGAAGCTTTGTAAAATTAAATATCAGTAGGAGACAACATAATAGCTGTGACACTGAGTGAAAGAGCACCAGCTCAAACAGCTAAAATAATTCACAAAAGCATCAAAAACTGAAATAAATTCATTAAGAGCTAGGATTTATAAGTTTCACCAATTACTTTACTATATTTCATACAGACACCTAAGCAAGAATCAAACACCCATCTGTTGGGAGCTGCACAGACAAAGCCTTTACCCCATACTGATTTTAAAGAATTAAATTATTGAGAGACAGACACAGACATGTACATAAGGAAAAATCAAAGTGGAAAAGAGACAGAGATAAGGATTTGCTTTCCTCAAAGTAATCCTTGGAAATACAATATTCCCACAGTGCTTTTTCCAGCCAGCCACACAGCCTTCCCCCAGACCTCAAGAGCATCAGGAAATCCACAGTGCATACCTTGGAAAAACACACCCACCCCCAAAGCCCACGTATTTACATGAAGTTTCAATTTAAGGAGCAAAACCAGCTTTTCCCTGCCCTGCACTTACCCTTGTGGTTGCCCAGAAGGTCGTTACTACGCCTTGTGGGACACCCACTCTCCATTCACTGCCAGGCTGTCCACACATCTCCGCAGCCCTCACAAACACCCCAGCTATTTCAGAGCCTGCAACACACTCCACATCAAGGTGTTCTTTCTGTGCTTCACTGCCGTGGCTTTCCCTGCTGACTGTGCTTGGGGGTGCTGCCCCAGTTTTGTTCTGGACCCTTGAAAATACCCTTTAAATTGCACCACCTTATTACTCCCTCCTCACTGTGGTCTCATTAGCATACTCTTCAAAGATAAAAGATACAAAGTGGGTCCCTGAGCCCTAGAGATACCAATCAATGAGAAAGGCTGCTGATGCAGGATGGATCCAGGACATCTTTTAGAGTCAGAAAACACCTTTTTACAGAACTACGGAAATTGGCCTTGTCACAGCATTCTGTCATACCTGAACTGCATATAAAGCACACTATTTTCCACTTTAATATTAATCCTCTGTGCTGCACTGCAGCGGCAATGTTAAAATTTTGCCTCAGCCTTACTGAAGTCTAATTATTTATGCAAATAATTATATAAAAGAAAGCGAATTCTTCTGCCTTCATTCACAAGACAGAAAAATTCCATTCTGCAGAGGCACAGGAACTCCCTCAGGCGCCACTTCCATATGTACACATGGCAGGGATGTGTCAGGGTAAAGAGCAGTTAATGAACCTTTCCCCTCCTTGCTCTCATCTCCATCTCTGCACTTGCTGGAAAACTTACGGCAACAGCCTGGACTCCCAGTGTTTGCAGTAAGCAAACATGAGCATTCAGGCAGCAGGCAAAGTGAGCATCAGCATCACCCAGTTGCTGGTCACCCACACTACACCCAGCACCCCAGGCAATAGCCTCCTTTGCTGGGTCTGAGGTCAGCTTTGCACAGTATTCACTTTGAACATTACGTAAATGTGACTAAAAGGCAGAGCCATTCAACAAGGGCAAGAAGTATTTGTTGTTATTTTAAAATGTGAGTAAACTGAAACAGAGCTGAGGGACATTCTCAAGGGTGTGAAGACTTCAGGGCACTGCCAGAGTCTAGATTAAGCCCCATTCCTGAACAGTTTTTTGTACAGATCCCTTTCTCTTCCTCCTACTAAAGATGCAAGTAGTGCCACAAATGTTTTCATATTTTCCCAATATTATCTTCAAAACTGCTCTATGCATATTCAAAAAAGGACATTTGCAAATGGCTTGGGAAAAGTAGAAATCATATCACAACGTACTAGAAAAATAATTTTAATTTAGTTGTTCTTGACAGGTTGCTTGAAGCTTAGCCACACCCGAAATTGAGTTCTCTGTATTTCCCAGCGTTGGTGCCCAGCACTGCTGCAGGAAAACAGCAAGCACGACTAAACCAAGCTCCCAGGGAGACACCTGCTGGCGGCGGCCTGGGGCTTATTTGCCACAACCCGAAGGAACAAGGAGATACCTGTGCAATCGACAGATGATACTTTGTCTTGCCTGGACTGTCTATACCCTGTGTAAGTTAATTATCAGGCATACCAACAACTTGAAGCCTTCAAATGGCCAGTGTTTTTCACCAGCGAAGGGCAGGAGCCCCATGTGCAGGCAGGGCAGGTGACTCCAGCCCCACAGCCCAGGTCCAGGTTTCCAGCTATTTGCACCATCTGCTGCCATGACATCACAGGGTGAGGCACTTCTCCAGCCTGCCCCCCAACTGGCATTCCCTGCACAGATCCTTCTGCCTCCTCGGGCAATTATGAGCAGTGTAGCTCACCTCGATGCTGCCTGCCCCAACATCCATCATTGTCAACACAAGGAAATCGCAGTTTCTACTGTTATCATTTATCACTTCTTGAAGGGATGCTCATTCTCTACACACACAGCACACCGAGGTGTAAAGCACTGACAAAGAGCACGAAGAGCTGTGTTTGGAAGGAAAGAGCATCCTGACATTTCCAGAACTAAGTGCTGCTACAAAAAAAAGGCAAAGGCATCTTACTGCCTCCAGTTACATGGAGTACATTTTGGGGGGCAGAAATGCTGGAGATCCCACTTTCAGCCACCACAGAACATCCTGCAAAGCCTGTTACTGCACACAAGTCCTGCAGCAGAAAGCTTTCTAGAAATATCTACAAGGAGACAATAATGCCAAGCTACAGCCTTCTTTCCTTTCAGGTTAAGTCTCAGAGGATGGCTGGGTCAGTGAAGTTAAGCCAGTAAAATGTGCTGGAGGGACACGGGAAGCTGCAGAACCAGCCCTTTCCAATACCTTCATTTAGGTTTATTTACAATCAGTAACAGGGACATGTTGCCCAGCACCTCATATATGCCCCTCCTAGAGATCGTGGGGCATCCTAAACTTTCCAAGCAGCCACCTCTGAGTCAAGAAACAAAATAGATGCCGTTATCCCTGAACAATGAAGGAAAAAACAAAGCTGTCAGCCTAGAGCCTGTACAGCCACGGGAAACAGGAGCCTTCTGTCCCAAGGCATTATCTGTCTGGTAAAAGGCTAATGCAAGAACATGGGTACTGCACTGGCAAAAACTGTACAGTGTTACACATATCACACATCAGTGACTCCCACCCAGAATGCCTGGTCTGATGCATAATTAATATACTTTAATTAGATGGCCATTTAAAATACTGTCAAATGCTCAGTGGGCAATAATCATGAGATAAGAATGTCTAAGACTGCAGGTGGCTGAGACAAATGAAAAACCACAGAAGAAAAACTAGGGAACAACAACTTCCCAGCCTACATGCCTTTTGAGAAAGATTATCAACTAGCAAAAGAGGCATGACCAGCAGGATGACCAGGAATTTCTACCATAAATAAATGCTTCATCTTTATAAAGAGGCATATTACTACAGACTGTGAAGACACATATACAAGCAAAGTGTACAGACAAGTTTTGTTTATTTAAGAAAAATTAAAAGTTGAATTTTATGATCCAGGCTACGCCTCTGTAGCCAGAAATAGTTACCGAACAGTGGTCTGGGATGCCTCTGAGCTCCTGTCACAATGGTTACTTCGTTAAAGAGTTGGCTCTGTGATCCCCAGAGCATCCACTGCAGCTGTTAGCAAAGGAAAGGGATGGGGAACCTGGCTTGATGCTGATGCTTCTCTGGAGTATTCAGCAGCAGTGACTAGCTGCCACAGCACTTCCCTCATGCACTAAAAAGCACAAGTTTCTGCCAACTCCTAACTAATGAAAGTAGGACTTAGGAAGAGTCTTGTCCCCCCACCACTTCAATTCAGCTCCCTGAGAGTAAGCAGAGCCTTTGATAAGCTGCATGCACACAGGATCTTACAAACCATGCTCAGCACCAGTACACCAGTGCCAACGTGTGCAGCCCACGCCAGCTTCTGCAATGTCTACATGAGCACATCCAACTACAACCACAACTTAGAGCAGCAATTCCTGAGGGCTGGTGAGAAATACCTATTCCCTACTCACAGCACCCTCATTTGGGCAGACACTGGCAGAGGGAAGGAAGGGTTTCCTGACAATCAAGCCCATTTGGTTTTTATCCCCAGCGTCTCAGAAGAGAATAAACACAGTAAATGAACAGCTAGCATCTCAGGATCATTGTGGAAAAAACTTGTTGTATTTATNTGAGCACATCCAACTACAACCACAGCTTAGAGCAGCAATTCCTGAGGACTGGTGAGAAATACCTATTCTATGATCACTCAAGACTACTGACTTCAATGGTGGCATTGAAAATGGGGGTTTTTTAAGATGCAAAAGCAGAAACTAGTAAATATAAGATAGGTTTTACTTTTAGTGAAAAAATGCTTTTTCAGTAATTTTTAGAATGGATGTTCACTGGCAATTGCTTATAATACTCCTCTGCACAGATCTGTGTATAATCTAAATAGGATTAGTTCCACTTTTTTGACACAGTGGAAACAAAGGCCAAGTACACATGAGGAAGCTGATTCCAGGTCATGCAGAAAAGCCAGAATTAGAGCACATGCCAGAAGATGTATCAGAGTACAGGATTTCCTTTATTTAATCATCATCACATTAGGCTAAATTCTCCTTCCAGCTCTATACATTTGGGGTGGAGGTGAATCCAAGAGCATGCAGAACTTTGCTGGATTTTTTTTTAAGTTGCTATTATTTCAGATTTTCTTGTGTATGGTTTCAATTGAGCATGGAGAGGTTTTAGTACATCAGTTAGTAGCCTATTTGACAGATACTTCAGTATAGCATATGGTTTCCATGTGGATGGCTAATGGAACCTAAAAAAATCAGACTGATATTTAATACAGTTTCAAATATAAGCACAGTCTGAGATCCTAACTTACAAGGGAAAAGCTCCAGTTCCTGAGGTACATCCGTTTCTTGGGCCTTCTTCACCCATCCTTCAAAGCCTCAATTTAAGAAAACCATGGGCTCAAGGAAAAACGTAATGGGAAAAAGGCACCAAAGCCAAAAATATATCACAGCTTATAAAATATTAACAGTCAGCAGGGCTTCTGTTTTCCTGAAGCTTGTTTCCTCCACTCCCCAACACCTTTAAAACAGAAGATAGATCTATGCTCCTTCATCTACATTCTTCCCCATAAAGAATCATCATCAGAAACAGCAAACAGAGCCATCATACTAAGAGGGAGAAAAGCATATGCAAAGGTAGAGTCAAGACATTGCTGAAACTTTCCTTCCTTTTGTCATTAATTACTTCAGTCTACTAAATTTTATATTCGTATTTCAGAGGCAACATGAAACCCTGAGCAAGCAGGGGAACTCCAATGTGCTACAAAGAAGAAAGCATCTTTCCCAAAGTGCTTGCAATATAAATAATGCAGTCATAGCATAGATAAAAATAATTACTATTATTCAGACTTCATAAAAAAATAAGCACAAATATCCCCCTCCTTTTCTTTTAAAAGAAAAAGGGCAGTTAAAGAAATGCAAGTAGTTGTATCCTAATCAGTCTGTTTAACATAATCCTGTCCAACTCATTTTTATTTGGCCTCAGTCAGTGCTGCTGTTCACTTCCTCCCCATGGCTCAGCACACTTTTTCAACCATCCTAAGGTCCCTGCATCTAGGTAAAACTTTAGCCTGTTATCTAGCCACCCAAAATCATCTGCCATGACTGAAAGTTGGACTTTATAATTTATTCCAATACCACAGCTGGTCATTTGACTACTTTAGTAACCATCCTGTTTTCTTCCCACACACTGTGTGCACAGTAGATTTCCACAGCTGTTCTATCCAAGAGAGAACGATGAAAAAAATCAGTTTCCCCACATAAAGCTACTTACTGCATCAAATAACAGTATGTCAGGATCAAACCGGAAATTCAAATTGATAAATGTGTTGTGGCAGACCAGTGAAATCTCAATTCATCTGAACTCTACCAGTTTCTCTGCTGTATCTCCTGTACCACTTGACTCTAATGCCAAGACCATCTTACCCACAAGAAGAACTAAACAAAGGGACTAAGGGCAGACTAGTTTTGACCTTAATCTCTTCGTTTTAATCAAGTTCAAAACTTTTAAGAGGTGATAGAAACTCTGAATAAACATTTAGAAGCAAGCAGAAGATCTCCGGTTCAAGGGCAAAGTCTGTCAAGTGAAAACGAAGAATGAATTTGCCTCAGGACTCAGACACATGATCAAATTAATGCTGCTTAACAAGTTATAAGACACCAGCTGAGCCAAAGTAACAGCCCCCGAGATGCTATTATTAAACTGTGGTGAGTGTAAGGTAATATAATTTAACGTAGCCCTGAAGAAAGAAAATTAAGCCAAGCAGAATCATTCATATTTACCACAAAGAATACAAACACTAACCACAACCCAGCTAAACATCTTACTATGGATCTACTCATTAAAGACTTCACAAAACAAATGCTGACCTAAATGGAATTGGAGACATTAAAAACCAAAGAGGTTCCCATGCAAAAGCTGGGAACACTGATTGCAGAAAAAGCCTGGCACAGCCATTTTCACCACTAGTGGGGGGGAAAAAGAAGGCAAAAGCATTCATCTTTCCTTAGCACTGACATCTTCTCACAGGTGATTCTGCCAACTTAGAGAAGCTGATGTGGAACAAGATTGAGACAAAGTGGTGAGCACTGCTGGCATAAGTCCTTCCTCATTCAGAAAAGTTACTGAAATCATTATCATCACAGGATACCTAAACCAAACTGATTTTCATCTATGTAGATTTCTGGATTCAGACAGGCACACTTGCTGCCTCCATGCAAGACTTAAAGAAGCCAACAAGTCAAAACTAAAAAGAAAACAACACTTTATTAGTACAAGGAACTGTTTTCTAAGCAGCTTGAGATCTCTCTTTTCCCTAAGGCAAGTCTGGCTGGCACAGCGACTTTGTACATCTGTGACCCAGAAATATCACTGCAATGATAATTCAAATGCACAAATTGGATAGCAGCTTCTTCCCCCTTGCACTGATTTGTCTATGCTGTAGAGAGCCAGGTCCCTTCATATGTGACATTTACACTTTATTGCTAAACTGCAAGCTGAAAAGTGTAGCCCTTGTAAAGGCTCAGCTCATAGAAGCAAGCTGTCCCCTTTTCAACAGGCTGCTTATGATATACACATAGAAGTCACCAGGAGAACCACAGACTCCACTACACCGTGTTTCTGCTTTGTTCCGTTGTAAAGATGAGCATAAATATACACGTTGAGATGAACAGTTCCTACTCTTATTTCAGTTCTAGGACATACAATTCACTCTAAAGCTTAAACTCATTAACCTTAAAACCTATGAGGATTTTCACTACTTGCCTGAAACACAGATTACTCAAAACAGAAAAAATCTAAGTAACCAGAGCTTAGTACGATACCTGATGTACACTGCCTGAGTTAAAGTTTGGGGAGATGGAAATACACTCTGAAAAGTATGGAGGAGAGGCAGAGATTAAATTTCTACAACACACAGGGAAGGAGGGATAGTGAGTAGAGAAGGGAATACACAAATCCTTGTAAAACATATATAAAAGGAGTTCACACACTGTGTGCTTTGTGAGCCATCCCAGGAACTGCCGCATATGCATCTTCTTGTCAGATCAACTCATATTATGCTCAAAAAGCAAGAGTCAGGCATCCCTTTCAGTCCAGCAATTCAATTAAATACTTCCTAGCAACTGAAGTCATGATTCCTTATTCCCCATTCCTACAAAGTCACTCCCCACAGTCTGATATCAAAATAAAGTATTATTAAAACAGTATCAACCCAAGAGATAATTTAAATGTCTAATATTCCCACTAACAATGGCTTCTTGGGTGGTATTTTGTAAGTTGCCAGACACAAGTTCAAAGCCTAGCATAACTATCTAAGGGGGTACTCAGGGGGTGTGGGAGAACAGACAGAGAAATCAAGATAAAATAGATACATATGATCGTAATATCCTACCAATATGGAATAGAAGGGAGCACATGGGCAATCAAGTGCACATCCAAGTAGCACAGCATTTGAGCATAAAACTTAATCAGGTTGAGATAATGGTCTTCAAGTACCTACTGGGCCTTTTACAGTGCAGTAGCACTGATGAAATCTTCCTCTGAACCCAAGTTTACCGTAAGTGATGACTGGGAAGAAGAAATTTGTTTTCTAGGTTTGCTCTGAAGATAATGACCCCAAGGTAAGTATCTGCAGCCATCAAGTCGCAGAGGCGGTAAGAGCTGAGAGAAGGAAAAGCTCTTTGAAATCAGAGTATGATGCTTCCTCATATTTGCATGATTTCTTGTATCCCAATTTTATTAAGTCTTTATTTTTAGATCACTTTGTTGTCATCTTCCACTCACTGCACATTCTTGTGCAGGAGAAAAGGCATGACTCAGAGAAGAGGAGGTACAGAAGAGCACCATTTCTCTTTCACAAGAGGCAAAATGGATGATTTTTCTTCATGAGGGTGAGCTCATTCAGTGAAGCCCCTCCTGCAGGCCCTCACTCAAATACATGATGCTCTGTAATACATCTGTGTACTGCATGACAAAAAAAAGTCTACATTCAAGGTTATTAAAGGTACTTTGTCTCTCATGGGCTATAAGACACACCTAGAATTTACATTCCAGAACAGGAACAAAAGAAAATAATACATGTCAAAGAATTAAAGTGTTTTATTTTAAACACATTTCATTTCAGACACAGTAACGGGGAGAATTAAAAAATGGGACTAAGCTGTTAAAAATGACATGTGTGCTACAGAGTAAAATCTAACAAAGAAAATAATGGTTCTTCTACATCATTCATTTCACAACAGCCTCCCACTCACATGTGCAAGGCTATACACTTGTATTATATACAAGTAACATATATTTGGTGGTTTGTATTTATTAATTGTGTAGCAATATCAGGATTCCAGCTGACACCAAGACCTTCCTTCTATGACCTGGAAGAGACACCAAAACCAATCCTCAAATGGTAACAACTAGTTACAGACTTTATCTGAGAGCTTAATTTCTGAACCTTCAACTTTGGGGCTTTCACAGTGACTCACAGGCGTGCAAACACATCTGTCCCAAAGCACACTTGAACCAGTCATAAAAACTCTTTGAGAGCTAAGACTCACTATTTCTATTTATTCATTCACCAAGTAAAAGGATCTTGGCACGCAAATCAATTCTTTTAAAATTATATTACTGCTTAAGATCAAGTCAGATTCCAGACTCTTACGCATTTGGTTTACATTTTCACAAATCAGAAGCAGGAGTGACCATGTGTTATGCTCCGTGTAACTAAGTGTTAATACTCGCTTTGACAGGAAGGATTACTCTCTGTTGACACACTGAAAAATGCTCACAAACTCCATGACTCAAACACTATCAGGTATGGAAGTGGTAATACCACAGAGGAGGTGTGAAAGGAGGCAGATATGAGCACCAAATTAGCAACTTTTTATTATTAGCAGGTGTTTCCAAGCACTGCTTAAACTATCTGAAGAATCAATATGAACATTGACTATAACACAAAGAAAACAACAAAGTGTATCAGTAGTAGCACATCAGAAAATGTCAAGCAGACCAAGCTGCAGAAGAAAAAGCTGCATAAATCCTTCTCCACCCAATTCAGTAATTTTTAGCAGGCAATATAGGTTGCTGCTGCCCTGTTGTTTAAAACAAATAACAGGAAATGCTCACAGGGCACTGCCATCTGTCAGCAGCTGTTACTGAAAACCAAACACGGGGGGCAAGCGAGCTGTTTGCAGCACGCTGCCTCCAGATGCCAACAAAATTCAGAAGAAATAGGAATAAAGTGCAGGGGAAAATAATGTCTTATCAAATCCCTAAGCCCAAATTCTATGCTCAAATGTACATAAATCTTCAGCATTTCTGGAAAAGGCAAGTACCAGTCACAGCTTGACCAGTTCATTCCTTTCACAAGCAGGAGTGCTGAAGGTCCTGTACACTTGCGGTTTCTAGAGAAGTAAGAGATTTCTGTCTAGGCATGATTATTCTTCATATGTGGCCAACTGCTTTACCAGGTATCAGTTTATTCAGAGAGAAAAAAGATCTGAGGCCTCTCAAAACATGAGAGCAGGATCAGCCTGGTTCACCTTAAGCTCCCACATTAATCAGCTTGAGCTACCTGAATTGCTCACATCCACTACAGATCATTTACCTTAATTTCAAGTAGCAAGAATTATTATTTTGTGCACAGTGGACTTGAATGGCTCAGTTATACAACAGCTATTTACTATTTGTACTGCAGTGGCAGCCTGCAGCAATCAGTGACCAGCAGCATCGTGGTTCACCGGATATACTGCACATCCCATCAGGACCCTAGACACTGTCATACACTGAATCCAGGCTTAGAAGCCACGAGCCAGCCAGGGAAGCAAGCCTTGAACCAGTAGCCTGCATATTAACCAGCAACCAGGGGGCTTTCAGTCCAGCTAAACTATGTCAGTTGAGCCAAAAAGATGAAATTACACTCACACTGCCCCTCTGGTGATAGTCTCTTGGCATGATTAAGTCTGAAGAGTCTGCGAAGGGATAAGAAAAACTTTGCCTCCTGGCACTTTGGAGAGAGGAACCCCTTAATCTCTTACGGAATTAATGCATATCCTACATGAACTGCTCCGTTCATGTCTGATTCATGTCCCATTCCCGCTGAGGCTCAACAGGTAACAAGTATAGCTTCTTAACAACAAATGTCTGAAAGGTCAATAAGCATCTTGCTAGAATTAAAAACCCATAAATGAATCACATCACAAACTAGAGATGATGGCAAAACTTAGGAATTTCAGCTTTCTAAACGAAAATTTCAAACTCAAAGCAATGACAACAAATCAGCCTTAGGCCTGTCCAAGTCCCACTCCTGCAAACACACCACCATGCTGGCAAATCATCTGGTTCCCTTTAGCAACCATCTGTGCTTGCCTTCACTTAAAGAAGAAATAGCAAACAGAGGAACTGGCACATGAGAAGCACAGCACATTACAGACAACTACAGATTCACTTTTAGTTTTGCTCAGAGATTGAAAGCAAGTAAGATCAGGGTTTTTTAACTGGGAGGCATGAATTTCAATAACACCTTTACATAAGGATGTCCATAAGAAGTCAATGCTTCAATTAGCATAAATTCAAACTGTTTGCCTTGCCTCTTTCCCCATGGAAAGCTTCAAGGGTCCCCACTGTGCCCTCCCTCCTCTTCACAACCTGGAAACTGAGTTGATGAAGTCTTGACTGAAAAGCAAAACCAAGAAGATGGGCTGGAAAGCTTCTAGTCCCTCTTTTTTAGTAGTAATTTTGTTTATAGTTTTTAAATATTTGAAACAGGGTCCTTCTAATTCATCTGGAAACCCCCTCCCACTGACAAGAAGAACCAGTGTTAATTCCTGCCTGGAATAGGGGTGGGTTTGTTGAGGTGGGGGTTGGTTCTTAGTCATCTAGATATCATTTAAATCAGGCTTACTTCGTTTCCTTTTCCAAATATTGTAAGGAAAAAAGGTCAAAAACTTTACTGAGATGAAGAAAATGCACTCAAACATCCTGAGTTACAAGAAACATTTAGGTTGTCTACACAGGAAAGAGAAATACAGAGCTCTGTCTGCAAAATAAAGCTTACCATTACAAGTAAAGGTTCAGAAGATTCCTAAAAATAGTGTTTTGAAGAATGGCATGAAGATTAAATGGAACAAAATACAGCTCACCTACTAATTTGAAGCAAACTGCTCTTCAGATGAACAGTTAGAATATAACCTCATTTAAATATCAAGCTTTAAATTCTTAATGTTAAAATCAAAAAGCAATCTGCATCTTAATGCTTCACTGGAAATGCCCAAGTGCAACTTGACAGTCACACTGATGACAGACCAATAAAACTAAAGCAAAGCATTATCACCCATTCTAGCATAACACCAAATCAGCAGAGGATGTGCATTAAATGATACAGGCTGCCATTTATAGAAGTGCCTCTGTTGTGGTTTGCAGCCTTTTCATGCTGACATCAGGTTGTGTTGTTAGCTGAGGTCACATTCTCTTCTGCCTTTAGCCCTGTTGCCACTCTTGATAAACTGAAGTGCTGGGTAACAGACACAATCTCAAATGACACTGGCAAACCTCGCCTTCAGCTTACTGACGCACACAGCTGGAAAGTATTGAGTAAAAAAACACTGAAACAATCCGAAGATCTTCCATAACTACTGCCTCCTATAGGAGGAAAAATGAAATAATAGCATAATTTAGGTTAAAAGGGACCTCTGAAGGTTAAGTGACCCAATCTCCTTCCGAAAGCAGGGCTGACAAAGTTGTATTGCTGGAGGCCGTATCCAGGCTCATTTTAAAAATCTCCATGGATGAAGATCCTCTGGGCAACCTCTTCCACCTCTTCCAGTGCTTCTCTCACTATCTTCAAAGTGAAGAAAAATATCAACCCATGGGAAAAATCCCCAAGCACAGGGCTGTCCTCTCAGTCCCTCTGGTACGTGGACTACTGGAACTTGCACAAAACCAACTGAAAATCTCTTGATGAAAAAAATCTTACTTCTAATTCAGAGGTTTTCCAGGATTAGTGGTCTATGCATTATAGGCACAGGAAAGTCAAGATTCCAGACCAAAACTTAAAAGATGAGCTGTTCACCACAGCCTTTTAGTGGCTTTTGTCCTGTGTGCAGTTTCACAGAAACCCGTTCCATGCCATGAGGGAGCAGAGATCACCTGCTTTCAAACACTGGTCAGACCATGGATGGCCAAGGGTGCAGAGCACCATCAAACACAGCTAAGGTACGTTCTCACCTCTAACTGGAACTGTTTACCATTTTCAGGGCATGTAAAACATGCTGTTTCACGTGGCTCTGTGATCCAACTTTCCCGCGAAGAAGCTGTGAAAAGGACCAAACCCAAAGTGCTCACACTGGAGGCTGTGAAGGGAATATCCTGCTGCAGCTGATGGAGTGCCTGGCCTGTTTTGTACAAGAGACATGGTACCGGGCACAGCCCTCCTCTGTCACAAAGCTCCCAGGGCCCCAGTATCCTGCCTCATCTCCCACTTTCAGGCAGAGTGAACAGAGCTCCTTATACTATGCTGCTACAAACAAGAAATAGTTAGGACAAAAATAGAGACAAGACTGCTTTAGAGCCCGTGATAATAAATAGGCTTCAGGGAGTGACGTGAAGGGAAGCAGCAAGCAGGGAGCACAATGTGCATACAAAGACCCAATACAGAGTCTTTGGAGAAATCCCACTGCAGTGAGACAAAATCCAGCACACACATCAAAAAGAAAAGAAAAAAAAAAGACATCTAAGGAAAGCACTAGAGACAAGTATGGAGCTTCTTAAGGGGGAGGGAGCAGAGAATAAGTTTCAGTGAGCTGGTGCATAAATATTTTGCCTGTGGAAGCTTGGGATCAGATCTTATTTAAGTCTCCAGTGAAAAGGAGCGTGATTGTCCCTCCACATCACAGAAGCTCCATGTGATTAGAACCCTCTGCAGATTCAGTTCCTGCCCAGCACAGAGCTCAAACAGCAGGAGCATAAATCGGAGTTGAAGTGCACTGGCAGAGCTGCAGCAGGAAGAAGCGTGCTCAGCCCTGCCTCTCCAGGGCTGCCTCCAGGATTGCCCCTGGTCCCAGCAGGAGCTGGGGGGAGTTCAGGGGAAGAAACATAAATGATGGAGAACAGAGTTAGACCCATTCTTCATAAAGTGGCCCTAATTAGAAATGTCAGATCTCATCATGAGCCGGCACTGCACTAGACAGGAGTCCCATTACTCGGGAGAGATGTATGTGGAAGACATGCATTTCTTAAACATGTACACATCTTTCCTCTACCCAGACCACAGCCAAAGGGAAGCCTCATTACATGGGCATGAAGGCAGCACCAATGCTGCCAACTGCATAAATACTAGCAGAAGCAGTGCCAACACTGTTTCATACCTAAAACTTCTATCTTCCCCTTCCTTCTGGAAGGCTAGGTGCAATCATGCCTAAAATACTATAACAAGGCTGTTTACAACATAGTCTACCAGCAATTTACATAGGGGCCTGTTCATTTCCCATTGAAATCATTGGAACGAGTCCGTTAGTATCAAAGGGAGCAGATCTGAGTTAAAAAACAGTGTAAATTTCTTTCTTCTACCCCTGTATTCAAGCATTCATCTCCAATGAAGCCCAGATATGTTTCATATTCCTTAGACATCAGCATCTGCATCTAATACCAGAAACATCCACATCAAGCATCTAAAGGATTTTGTGGTGCACTGACAAGCTCTGAGGGAAGGCAGGTTAGGTCTGTCACAGGAAAGGGTGCAGCTCTGGAAATGTGGTTGCTACATGTTTTGCCATTCTTGGAAAAAAGCAGTTCAGGTGACCCTCTATAGTGAATGAAAGTATTTCTGTCTTCCTCTGCAGTGCATTGTTTGTAATAAAATTCACCTGGCTTGACTCTGAAGGCCAACTGCAAAGCAGCAGCCATTAGCAGCTTTCCTCATGAAGATTTGTCTGCAGTGAGATCCCCACAGGCTACACGTAGGGTGTAAACCTAGCCAGGATTATTCAGGGCTGTCTGCAGCTTTGGGGCTTCAGGGGAATAAACAAAAAAAAGATACTCAAACTGCTTTGCACAATGCAACAAAAGGATTCTTTTGACAGAGCAGCAGGGCAGAATTAATTCCTTCAGCAGGCAGAAGAAACGCAGTCATTATGCAGCATTTGCCGTCTTAATACTACAAAAATAGGATGCATTTACTTATTATAGCTCAGTTTTGTTCTATTTCACATCCCTATATCTGAGCTACAAACAAAATACTTCAGCCGAACACAACGGAGGAGGAAGGCAGTGTAATGCCAGACCAGGGCCAAGTACAGACAATGCCTTCCCTGTATTTCCCACTGGAGTAACAAACCAGCACTTGTCCACTCCTGCATTTTGAAAAAAGGTCCTCTTCATGCCCCTGACTCGCATGGCCGTAACGCCAGGTTTTGTTCTACCACTGCATGTTAAAACTGGATATACCATCTGTATTAGTAAATCTTCTGCAGAAATGGACTCCAGTCTAATCTCAGCCAGCCTAAGGTCAATGATCTGAAAATGAAAAGTAGCTAGATAAAAGAAGACCTTCAAGCCTCCAAGCATTTGGTCTCAGGTTCTTTAGAAATCAACCAGGTGTTCTTTAGTCTAGACACTTAAATAAAACCTAATGGTTAGGGAAGCTGCAGCTACTGTGGTTACAATATACGAGGACAGGGGTGTTCTTTGTTGCTGGTAGGAGAAACTCATGTTTCACGTACTTCTATTGCCCATAAAAGCCTATCCTGTATTTTACCAATTACCACAGCGTGAATGCTGTCCTCAGAGGCCGCTAATTACAGCAGCTAAACTCAGTCCACTTGTTACATGCTCAACCTGAAAACAAATCTCATCAAATAAATGAGAGCAGCAGCACAGGAATTCATCAGTGCTCCACAAGAGGTGCAAGAAATTTCATCTCTTCCCCAAGCAGTCTTTGGCCACCGCTGAGGCTGCTGATTAAGAACAGCAATTGAATTCTAAGTGGGACAGTGATTCTATAAAAACAGCCCAGAGCATTCATTTAGAAGTAGTTGTTAGGGGACTACTCTCCAGAACCAAGCACCCAGCCAGCATACATGAAGGGGAAAGAAAGGCACCTACTCCTCCACCACTTTCTTGGAAACTGAACTATTTGTGAGCCTCAGGCAAGTACTTCTATGTCAAGAACAATTTTGTAATTATTTTCATAGCAGAAGATAGCTTGTGACACCTTCACTTGTGCTCACTGAAGTACTCTACTGTGCACCCCCAACAAGCGTTGAAGTCAGTGTGTGTGAAACACAAGCACAACCCAAATAAACTTCAGGAATCTACAGAGTATATAACTGTGGGATACTTTTTACTCACACAAGATTGTCCTTTAGTGTGCCAGACTTCCTCTGGGATATTGGAATAACTTGTACTCCCATCTCTCAGAGCATTGCTGAGAATTAAAAGGCTGACTTAAAATCACTGCTGTGTTCACAGGGATCAGTATATGTGTGCATGGGCATGTGTATGAACCATCCTACTGATAAACTTGCCCCTGGAAGATTCTGTGTACCATAAATGACAAAGCTAAGATAAATGACCAAAACCATAAAATTTAGTTAATCCTTTCATGTAAAAATGTCACTGGAGTTAATATTGCTCCAGCTTTGACCCCAAGCTCTTTCTGACAGAACAACTACAAAGGAGAACAGCAACACAGAAGATACCAGGAAATTGGTGCAGAGATTTTAAAGACAATGACCACTTCAAATCTAAGGCTTTGTTTTAAAGGTGAAACCAACCTGACACCAAAACACATAAAAGAATTTGAAAGAAAAGACCATAGCAGAGAATACTAGGCATTCCTGAACTGTGGTCACCTCTGCAGCTGTACCAGATGTTACTGCAATTTCCATGTGAGAGAAGGGTGTAGGATTTTTTCACTCTAATTCTTCATGAAGACTGGACTATAAATTCATCCTTGCAATGTGTTCTAAGCTGCATGTGTTCTCTGATACAACCACTGAGGTCACTCAGATACACATGGTATTCTACCAATGGTGAAGAAGAGAACAGGTCCTGAATGAAGACAGATGTGCAGGACATTCATACATTTAACTTCCATCAGTGTTAATGGAATGGTGCACATGGATCTCTTGCTCATGAAGCCCACACTAAACAGCAGCATCTCATCCTTTAGCTGCCCACTCCTCTACCCTGTATTTTATGCATGTCTTTTAGTGATGTTGGTAGTGAAGTGGTTCTGCTTAATTACTGCAAAGCTTTGCCAAAAGAGCATTTGTGTGTTCGTAGAAAACCATCAGGCTTAGAGGAAGTGATGAAACACACACAGCCAGAGTAAGTCTGGTCTTCTTTACAAGGAAATCCTGGGTCAAGGTACTTTGGATTCAAACCAGAACTCACAATAACACTAACAACTTACACAGTGACTTCCCTTCTGACATTTGCTACTACTAAGGTTTGGAAAACCAGGAGTGACCTGGAGGTCAGACATTCCCCAACTGGTAAGACCAGCTGGACAACTGCCCCAGGCTCTTCATTCCGCCAGCTGATCTTTTAAAGTTGAGAAGTTCCCAGCCTGATGAAATTATCACGCTTCATTGACAACAACAAACACATGCTTGTTTTCTTTAATAAGCAATGAAGTACATTAATTATTCAACACAATTCCAACTTTGGAAAAATCATGGATTATTCTCAAGTCCTCTTGTGACCTGGACAAGAGGAGCCAGGGCGCAAAGGTCTCTCAGCTG
This sequence comes from Pomatostomus ruficeps, assembly GCA_013400735.1. Classification (NCBI taxonomy): domain Eukaryota; kingdom Metazoa; phylum Chordata; class Aves; order Passeriformes; family Timaliidae; genus Pomatostomus; species Pomatostomus ruficeps. The sequence continues at coordinate 326,347 of VYZT01034596.1, read as the reverse complement.
TAGATGGTGACAGTAGCCACTGACAGGTGATGCAGTTCATGAGGAGAGGGAGAGCCAGCCCAGACAGGTTTCTGTATTTATTTCCTGGCATTGGGAGGCATTTACTGATGATGAACAAGGAACACTACACACATGCATGAAAATACATGCAGTAATTGCCTTGGAAAACATAATGTTCCAAAGGATAAAATAAAGATCTGTCCTCAGAAATGGCACATACTGTAGCATGCAGTATTCATTTCACAGTATTCTATTTTCCCAGGAGATTTCCACATTCTGTTACAAAAACGGCTGCCAATTAACTCACACCTTGAGACAGTAAATATCAACACAAAACCAAGGTCTATAAAATTTGGGTACCGACCTACTCAGACTTCCAAAAATTAGTCTCCTACATCCACAGTATAGTAAGGATTTCAAAAAGACAACAGGTACACTGAATCGAGAGAAAAGGGGGAGGAAAGAAAATGCAGCTTTTGCAAAGATGGCTAAGAGAAATCATCTCCTCTGAAAGCTCAGATGAAAAGCACAGGCTTCTTACATACCAAAAATAAATACAATATATGCTTCCCTCCAGTAAATTAATTCTTCACAGGTGGATAGATACAGAGCTCCTGTCTTTCTATTTCACCTAGTCCCATCCAGCCTCACCGACTACCAGAGATATCCTTTCTGTTACAGAAATGCAGTTAAAACAAAAATAGAGGTTAAAAAAAAAGTGATGTCTCTATTTGTCACATTCTTGGAACTGCGATTTGATGCTAATTCAAAATTACTCACAACCAATTTAAATAATCTTCCCAACTGATGCTGCAAAAAGAAACAAGTTAGGAAATGGAAGTCTCAATGATCACGCAAAAACAACACATACCAGCAAGGGTTTCTGAAAATTCACATCCTTCACCTCTCTCAACCTGTCTGGTCCCTCATATATGCATGCATCCTCTTCCTTCACCCCATCAAACAGATCATTCATCATATTTCATAAAATCTTCAACTGAGCTTGATGACACCAGGCTACAGATGCTTGCAGACTATTTCTTTAAGTTCCACTTTTACTGCAAGATTGCTTCAGTCTCTTCAAACCGTTTAAAACAAATGGAGCAGTCGAATATTCAGACACTAACAAATAAACACATCCATCCCTGTGGCACATTCATTAGCACCTACCTTTCCCTGTAGTCATTCTCTGCAGTGCTGGGGAGCTGCTGGGGAAGGGCACTGTGCTCGGGAGCAGCCCCACAGCACATGTCTCTCAGTACATGTCTCTCAGCAACTTAACCACCAGCAAACTCGCCACCCTCCTACACCACTTTGCTGTGTGACCTAGGAGGCGATTGCCACCTCTCCTCCAAAATAAAAGCCTGCTCAGTATTCAGCTGAGCTCCATATGCCCCCCTGTGCCTGCTTGCTCACACCCCTCCCCTTCTACATTTGAGAATTTCAGCAATATGTTTATTTACAAAGCTGTTACAAAGGGAGTAGAGCTCCTCTTGTCCATTTATACCTTCCACAAGGATGTACTATCAGTTAAGGGTGTTCATTCAAATATCACTCAGACATCACTGCTCTCTCAGCTTCCACACAGGTGAAGAGGTATTTACTTGCTTTTTCCATGCCCTAAAAATGCTGAGTCAATAAAATTAATTTTCTATTTCACTTCCTATTTCAACTTGAAAACTGTATTAATAGAGAGCAAGCAGTAATGGAAATTAAATTGCACAAGGAGGTATGAATGCAAAAAAGCACACTACAGTATTTATTGGTTCAAAATATCTCTCTGTTATCCTAGACAGTTGTCCCTCCTTCCCGTCTGCAATTCTGCTGCTTGGATGTATGTTGACAAACAATATTCCACCCCCCAGATGCATGGCATTACTTGGCAAATGTGGGTGATTTTCCTTTGTATAAAAAATATCAAAATAGCTTCCCGTGACTCAGCTTTATTACCAGCAAAACACAGGAATCTAAAATAGCTCCTGTTTTCATCTAATTGACTCAAAATTCTCAACTTCACAAACAGAATTAATTTAGTAAATAGCATATTTGTCTTATACACCCTCCCAAATATAGAAGTAGTTCTACTGAAAAGCAGCATTGCTTTTTCTTCATAGGTTTTCAGTAACTGAAATTATCGCATCTTGTATTTCAGCACTGTTTTAATCGATTTGCTTACTCTCAGAACACACACTCATGCAGTCAGCGACCAAAATTGCATCCTCCCCTCACCGTACTCTGGGCAAGCATCTGCGGGGGAGAGATCTCAGCTCCAGAATTCTGGCTTTAACATCTCCTGCTTTGATTTCCTTCCAGTCCAAGACCACTACCACCTACACTGTTCGTAAATCTTGCTCTTCTGAGTCAAAATTCAGCATCAACCAGAAAGTTCAATGTCCTTCCTGCCCACAGAACACCACCACAGTATCCCTTCATGCACAAATATAAATACATCTCCCAAAAATTGTGTGACTTATACAAAAAAAGAAGGTTTACATCAAAGAATATCATATTAGGATATCACAATAATCAAAAACATAAAAAACACACCGTAACATTTTGGTTGCTAATAGCTTCGGTTGGGGTCATCAATTCCTATCAGCCTGTATTTTTCAGCAGATAATTTATTTTGTTCCTAATCTGTACTGAAACTTGATTATAAACTCTTCTGGAGTCCAAGTATGATTCAAAGTCGACTCAAGTCCATGGAAAATCTGTACAGTTTATGTTATGGTCCTTCCAGATAATACCAAGGAAACCCATGCAGCATGAATTTCTTTGAGTCTCTGTCCAATAGCCTCTCTCTGTACCACATCCAGCTAAAGATCATCACACAATGCCACTTGAAGACAGCAGCTGACTAGCTGGCAATTACTGGCTCTTTCATGCTGAAAATGTATTTGTCCCAGGGGAATAAGGCATCTGCATAATTAGCAAAAGCAGTTACACAGAAAATAATTAGCTTGCTGAAAGCCCAAAGGGGGAAAAACTATAATTTTTGCTTCAAGAGGCTGACTAATTATATGCCAAATAACAAAACAGAGATGCACTGAGAATCATCGAGAAATCCAGCATGGATTTTAACTTCATATTCTAGCTATAAGGGCTGCTGGTAGCCTAGCAACAAGCAGCATACTTGGGCATGCCAAAACCTCCTCCGACTTAATGAAACACCTCAGATTACTATGCAAACCTCCCCCACCCCACAATGCATTTGATTCTTGTGTTACTAAATGATAAAAACAAAGCCTGGCCAAAAAAAAATCGAACTATTCAAGATAAACTCAAACAAGCACTAATTTGACCACAGTGTAGAAAGATAAACAAATACAAAACATGAACTATTTTCAGAGACTTGAAACTCAGTCTGATTAGAGTTGATTCATTAGATTTCTTCTCTGGGTTAAGAAAATGACCTATTATTTTAAGGAACTTTTCTAGTAGTCTGTGTAAGATTTCTGTTTGTTTGCACCGTGGGAACCATTAGATATGAAAGCTTAATAACTTAGAGCAACTCACTAATCTCCAAAGTACTCCTGATATACAAATAGTGCTGCTGCAATTCCTTCTTTTTACTTGAATCCTGAGTGAACTGGTACAGGAAACTGTTATCCCAACAAGTAGCCTCAGACCCAAGAGTTTTTACCGTGTTCCACAATTCCAGAAGCCGCAGCTGCTGTCCCAGCTGCTCAGTACCACTGTGTTCTGCAATAAGGCAGGTTTGACAACAACTTTCAAGTCTTGTCATTAGCACAAGTCTGGTGCGCAGTTATGAGTGACCCTTCAGCCAACAGCCTGCTCTTGGTTACACCCACCAGAGAATCACATTCACATATTCACCCATCCAACCACTCTGCCAGACTCAAAGGGTTAAAAAGACTGAGCTATTTCCACTATTTCCTGAGAAAGGCAAATCTTTTGCATGTGCAATATCTATCACCATCCTCCCTGGTGACTCTGACAACTGCTGAAAGTGTCACCTTTGTTCAGAAAGTGTCAGGGACACAAGAAACCTGACAGACTTAGCTTGTCTTTAGGCCATAATAAACTTGTGACCATGAGGGAAGATAAGCCTCCTCTTGCTGGCTTACACAACCTCAAAAAGATAAACTGAAACTTGCACAGAGCTGTTGACACACGAGATAGGACGAGCATGTAACACTGTATTCGTGCTGTGCTTGGAGGGCAAGGAAGAAGCAGCAAAGCAGCCTATGGCACTAAGGGAAGCTGAACCCGCCCCTCAAACACAAACAAGAAATGTTAATAAGTAATGTTATCATTATTAACTCATGAATGAGAACTACTTTAATTCTGCAACTATAGACTTTTTCATTTCTAGGGAAGATGAAAAGGTTCTGGCACAACAATAAGAGATCCTACCCTTTGCTCCCTTTAACTCTTAACACTCCTCCACTCTCCCTTTTCCCCCCAGGCTTCTATTTTGTCTCCATGTCCATACAGGAGACTCTACTGAGGAGAAATCCTAAGACAGATACAGACTCAAGGGATTGCATCCTGCTGCAGCACAAGCGAGAACAGCGAGACATCAGAGGATCAGGTTAAGCAGAGTCAAGAATACAGGAGTACTTGCGTTGGGAAGTACTGAAAGCCTGTCCATGGAGTCAAGAACAGGAGATGGGGATCATAAGGTCTCAGGACCCTGATGCACAAAAAGGATAAGTCTTTCATTCAAACAGTGACAAAGGGGTATAAAACAAAACAAAAAAAAAAATTCAATGAAGCCTGAAGTAGAAGATCTGATACACACCGATGCTTGAGATGTAGCAATACATCTCAGATCACAAGTCTGCCTCCTCGAAACACCAAACAACAGCAATCTGCACAGTACAATGATGAATCAAATTGCTTTTTCTTTTTTTGAAAGCACATTCTATTCCACTGCTAGCAAGACAAAAATTCCACCTTAGACTAGCCAAGTGGAAAGCAAGGAAGTTGAATCAGCAGTAAATCTGTTTCAGTTTGAGTGAGGGTTTCAGAGAAATCACCTGGAGGCTGGGAACCTGAACAAGTTTGCTAAGGGATTAAATATTTACTTCCCCTCTCACCTGTTAAAAAAGAACAAGGACATTTGTTTCTCAGCTGTATTTTTTTGTCCCCATAAGCCTTATCCACCTGTACAGACAAAATACTCCCATATTATGGAAAGGCATAATTTTAACCCATTCCATCACAGAGGAACCTCTACTAGGTCTTCATCATTCCCAAACATACAAGAGAATACATCACATTTCTGAATAATCCAAACTATAACTTCAGGATTTTCAGATCAGTTAATTTTATTGTTTCTGGAGGGATGAAGTTTACTGTGTTGTAAAATGGTTATGGCAAGAAAAATGGAGCCCAGAAGTGAAAGAAGTACTTTATCCAATTTAAAAGAGCAAAGACCTCCCTGCTCTCTTGACTTCCAAGAGCATGCTGGGAATGACTGGGAACATCATCTCCCCTGCTCCTGGCCTTGCACAGGCTGTGAGCTTGATTAGGAGCCCACAGTAGTGAACTCTGGTTCTTCATCTGCTCTACTCAGCTGTTGGCAGAAAGATGCATTACCTCACCAAGAATTCTCTCAAAAATCTATTGTTAAACAAGGAGTGATACCTATTAAAATTACTCTCTAGCTCCTAAGTGTATCTGTAAACACAGCAATAAGCACTTGCTATTACAGTAAGCAAAATACTAGTCTCAGACAAGACAGACAGAATTAAGGCTCTGATAAGGGTCTTTGGCTATCAGTCCTAAACATACAAAATATGCAAACTTAGGAACTGTGAGATACAAACAACATGAGCTTTAAACAGAACACTGCTGTGTTACTATGTACACTCTCTGTGCCTTGTAGGGCATTAAACTGAAAAGGCAATTCTTCTCTGAAATTACTATTTAAATTACCTTATGAACAATTAACATGCATATGTACTTGAGAACAGGAGATGCATTTCCCTAATATAACTCAAGAGGAAAAGGTGACAGCTATAGCACCACCTTCTTGAAACCTATGCTTCCTTCTCCTCCTGATACTACAAAAAGACAGCAGATAAACTAAACGTCCATTTTATTTGTTGCAAAAGCACTGTGTATATTTCTGAACAATCACCATACTTGTTTTCCCTTACAGAGTGCTTGCTCTGTATCCATATGAATGCTTCACCAAGTGAATATTGCTAAAGCACCCAAAAGAGAATACAAGTACTTCTACTCACCAGCTGAGGTCTGGACCATGTTTCCAGATTTTTGGACCTCATCGAATTTTGTAAAAATTACATTCAACCTGTTTTAAAGTTAAAGAAATACACAATGAACAACTGAATTTAAATTTTAGGAATATTAGAATCATAAAATCACAAACGTTAAAAAAGACATCTAAGACCATCAAGTCCAACCTTTAACCCAGCACCACTGTGTTCACTACTAAACCATATCCTTAAGTGCCACATCCACATGGCTTTTGAACACTTCCAGGGATGGTGATTCCATCACTTCCCTGGGCAGCCATCTTCTAACATCTTATGATGTTATAGAACAAATTTGGCTTCACTCAGGTCATTGGGAGCACTGTCAAAAATGTCAGCAGAAAATGTTAATGCAAGGAAGTTATTTTAAAATTAAAAAACCCCAACATCAACACACAACAGTTGACAGGAAAACCTGAGATATAATTGAAAATACTACATTACTGAAAACATGATATGGCTAATTGTAGATGCATTTCCAGTTCATCACTGCTTTGCCTATCTCAACTATTTGCAAAAATACCACAAAACACACCCCTAAAAACCAACTCAACACAACATTTGTCTTTGGCCCTGACACTTTCCCATTTATGTCACAGGTCTAGCAGAGCAGAAGATCCTTATCACAGCTCATCATTCCTTCCCAGTGAGTTTATTACTTTAAGGCACATTGTGGGAGCAGATGTTTTCACTGGAGAACAAGAGGCAACAGAGCTGCCTCCACCTGCATGTACCCCACCTCCAAAACCACCTCTTCCCTCTGAGCACTGACAAGCTGCCATCTACTCCATTCCTCAGGTCTAACCACGCTCTGCCCTGAGCACTAGAGGCAAGATGCAGAGCAGCTTTCTTAACACACCTGAAATGGCAGAAGCAGAGGGACATGGATTTGGTTTTGACATAGGATTGGTTGTTTTCAGTTTGAGGTTTGGCAGTTTTTGGGGGGGCCAGGAGGAGGGGAGGCTGCTTTTTTAAAATAAAATCTTAGCACTGATTACTTTGTCTGTGGGTTTTCGTTCTTTATGACAGCCTAAGCTGCATAAACACGAGCTACTCTGAAGTGTCTCCTCTTACATATGCAGACCATACAGAAAAAATATTAATTAATGTAATCTTAAATCAGATAACTAAACATCTGTAATAATTTTAGTGCTTTTCCAAAGATGCTGTAGCATACTTGGGCAAAGGTACAGGATCTGCATTAAGTAAATCTGAGTGTTTATCAGATTAAAAAATAGAAATAAAAAATCAAACAATGATCCCAGGAAAAGGCTCAATCACGCAGTTCCTGAAGTCTTCTGAAAGAAGGAAGGGAATAAAAAGCAGCCCAAAAATACTGAAGACCTAAGGACATTCTCAACTTACCGAGACTGGGGTAATCCTTTTTTACTGAGATCAGCCCTTACACGTTCACCAACATGTCTGTAAATTTCCACAAGGCTGTTTATTGCTGCATCTCGAACCTGGATGTGAGAGATGAGAGAAATCAATCATCTTCACAATTTAAATTAATAAATCCCTAATAAATCCTACCTTAGAGAACTAAATTTGCATATTTCTCAGCAACAACAGTTGTCACTAGACACATTACCACACAGTTCATGAAGGAGCTTCCAAGCCTCCCTTTCACATGTTAACAGTATCAGCAGGTTAATTGAATTGAAAAGGCAGTGAAGGTGTAAGATGAAAGGTTTTGTACAGAAGGAGCTTGGCTACCTTTGCGAAACTCCTCCCATTGCGTGCAATGGGTACATTTACTGGATGAAAAAAGGACAGAAACACAGACCTGATATTACTGGGATAATATAGAATAAACTGATTTTTAATGCTGTCTTAAAAACTTACGTTTCTATGTCGATAGCAAAACCGGGAGGAAGGGCGGAGTAATCAATCACCCGAGTCATCATGAATTTTGCATGTTTTCCAAACTGATTTGCAAAAAATTGCTGAGCACATCCTTCCCTCCAGCCAACACAAGAGGCATAAATCTGATTAAAGTGTCACCTTTCTGTACTTAAACCCTTCCTCCACTAGACACAGCAGGCAGAGACGCCAAACAAACTATCTGCTCTGCCTACAGAAACACTTACAGAGCTGTGCACTTCCACTTCTCAGAAGATGGCCCAGCAGCTACCCCCCTACACACGCCAGGCCTAGACACGGAATATCCTGAGGACACAAACTAGAATTGCCTATAGGTGGGAGTCAAAGGGCAGGCATACGTACCCTGCCTCCTAGCCAAAGAAAACCCTAGCACTTGCCTCACACCCATCTCACCCCATTCTCCTGCCCCGCAGCTCACTGCCAGCCTCCAAACCCCTCTGTCGGTCACGCCAGCCCTTACCCAGCTCTTGCCTCTCACAGCCCTGCCCATCAGCCCCATCTGCTACCAACGCTGCTGGGCACAGCAGTCTGTGGGGACCCTTTGGTGCCCCCAGTTTCTGGGTACACAGACCCCAACCCAGCCTGTGCAGAGCAAGGATTGCCTCTGTGTGTACAGTTAAGCTGAGGCACAGCTGCAGGACTCTGTAAATCCCATACTGGGCAAGGCAAGGAGCCCCTACCATGATACTTGGTTTAGTTTACCACAGGAATAACAAAGCTATAGTAATTTTATTTTTGAGAAAATGATCAGAGTTTAAGTACTGTTGTCACACCAGATGCACACTGGGTTACTCAATCGCATCAGCTGAAAACAACAAAAGCACTGTTTCTGAAAAGGGCTCTAATGGAACAGCTTCCAGGTTCACAACAAAAGAAAAAAAAACTGGACTTGACTTGGAACTGTTTCTCGATCCTCTCTCCAAGAGAGGGCAGCAGTGACCGAGCCCAGCAAGCCTCCCAGCGCTCAGGAGGCACCGGCAGCACAGCAGCAGCTCCAGGGAAACCCAGGACCAGCCCTGCCCCAGGGCAGGCACTGTTTCACCCAGAGCTACCGATGCAGCGATTTGTGTCTGACCAAATCAGGCACAGGCTTCCTGGGGACGAGGGATCAGAAGGGGGAGAAAGGGAAAGAGATCAGCCTTATTTCCCCTGGCAGCTGGATACAGGATAAAGAGCTGTGCCAGCACAAGGAAGAGGCAGCACAGAGGGAAAATGTCTCAGTGCCCTCACCAGCTTTCCAGTTCATTCAACAGCTCACCTGTGGCAGGACCAAGACACCTGTCTGTTTAACAAGATCAAGCCCTAAACCCAGGATTTCCTTGAAGGGCAACAGTTTGCTTAGCCCCAGCTCAGAACTACAGAGGACCCTAAACATTAAACTTCCTCAGAGGCTTCTTGGAGTTATGGGTTTACTGTCCTGCACTGGCACAAGCAGCAAGGGAAGGCTGCTTCACACTCAGTACTCCTCTTATCAAGGGGACGCCCTGACAGCCACATAAACATGGCCAACTCCCCAGAGCCAACATAAGCCCATTCTCCAGCTGGACACCCCACACCTCCTTCCAGCTGAACACCCTCTCCCGACCTGGATCACATATGTGTCACCCATGCTGGTAGGACAACCAATAGCATTATTCAAAAACTGTTAGTACACATTACACAATGAGTTTGAACACTACTTCCCAACCTCCCTCTTCTCACAAACCCCACACACTTGCATCTAATTTCAGACAGGAAAAAAAACACTTAGGAGCAACAGATTTTATTCCATTTGTATTTTCATTTGAGTTGCGTGGCTGATTAAAGGTCCTGGTACAAATTGTCTTCACCTCCAATGCAGAACCTCCCTGTAAAACTTCTGGCAGCACATGGTCAGGCTGTCAGACTGGTCCCATTTGCCCTCCTGGCCCAGACTGGTTTTTCTCTGAAGGTGAGGGGTGCTGCACTTAGCCCAGAGGGATCCCTCCTGCCTCCCCTGTATTCAGGCTCCAAGGCACTGGAGTTCCCTTCCCACAAAGGTTTCCCTCTTCTGTTCATCTCACCTGCAGATTTATGTTATTCTGCTGAGCCCTTGGAGTAACTGATATGCTGGTTTGGACATATTTCAAATTATACCTCTCCAAAACCAGCCAAGGGTTCTGTGTGCACAGCATTGTTCAGAGTTCACCATCATCAGCACAATTAGCTCATTCACCAACAAGGCAACCAGCATAACCTCTAGACGTGACTCACAGCAGAAGCTCACCTGGCTGTTTGGATCTCCAAGTAAGTTACATATATGTGGCACTATCTTACTCAGTGTTAAACTCTGAGCTCCAGATCTGGAAATAAAGAACAAAAAGCACCATTATGAATCACAGAGCAGGCTCATGTACACAACACAGGTTTGCAGAAGGTTCTGACTTACGCATTGAGTGTTGCAATAAGGCAGAGGCAAATCCCTTCTCTTGTCCGAAAATTCTTGTGTTTGAATCCTCCTAGCATCCTGTCCCACACATACTGTGGAAGACAGAAAAGAGAAAAAAAGAGACGGGTGAGAAACAGATTCTCTCTTCCAGCAGACATACATCACACCTCCTCTGGAGCTCAAATATAAGCTTTACACCCATCCAAGCACAACAGGACAAGAAATAGCATGACACTTTTAGATCTGACTAATTCTTTTTTTGTGCTGACTTCACAGTAACTCCCCACTACCTAAAACAATACTCATATTTACAGAAAGCAAGTACCTTCCAAAGACCTGGAACAACAACTCTGACATGTACCCATCCCATCCTTGGGAAATCCACTGACACACTCCTGTGTGCATCCTGTCAGGCAACAACCTTCCCAAGTGGAGCAAGTATCTTGTAACAAGGTATAGATGAAGCCATTTCAGACAGAAAAATGGCAGAGAAAACCTGACAGAAGAAAGGTTTCCTTTTTTAACACAGACAGTCACTCATGCTGTGGAGGGCTGTTGAACACACCTGAGGGTTAGCAGCTTGTTCCATGATTTTCAGCAACAAGGTCTGATCCTGCTCCCTCACTGAGTCCTTAGAATCTCCCAGTCTATCAAGTAAACTTGGCAGCACTGTGGAAAGAAAACAGGAACATCCAAATCCCTCAGGAAAAAATTATCACAGTGGCACAGCCCCTCTGCTCTCCACCCCGCCACCCAATGGAGGCACCAGCCCTGCTGCCCTTCAGCAAAGCCTGAAAATCACCAAAAGCCTCCTGAATGCTCTCCTGGAGAGAAAGACAGCTTTGTGTCCAGCAGCTAGTGCAGGTGCTGGCAGAGCAATGGTGACATTCACAGAGACCCCTCACCTGTGCCAATCTGGGCCTTGAAGCGATCTTGCAAGCGGGACACCAGCGCAGAAATTATGTCAATCCCCAGGAGAACCACCTGCAAGCACAGGACAGACAGTGAATTAGAGTGCACTGCAACTGTAATTGCTACTCAGTGCTAAATCCATATGTATAGATGTGCAAGATACACAAACCGTGTGCATAAACTATTTCAGTGTTTGCTGTAACCAGCATTCCTAATTAATTGTAATTATTACAGTTATAATTAGAAAATGGTATGCAGTAAGAGTTGCTTAATTATTTATGGTGAGAAATTAAACCAAGCATATGACATAATGTTATGACATAACTGGAATTCAAAGAAAGACACCTAGTTTGAGAGAAGCTTTGTGACAGGCTGCAGATCACAAAATCCACTCTGATTAACTATGCTTATTAACTACAAAGAGATACATCACATACTGAATGTACTGTGTAGCCTGTATATGAAACACTTGACAAGAGCCTATAGATCATGATCATGCTGGTACGAGACATTTCTCCCTAAGTTTCTGGATAAGCACCGAGGTTAATCATGCCTGAAGCATTAGGGACAGACAGGCATCTGTGGCTGTGCCACTGGGGCTGTTCCAACACAGCCCAGCTCCCTGTATATACACACAGCTGTACATATATAGACATACAACCAGGGCAGCGGTCATGGCCCCAAGCCTGCCAGAGCTCAAGGAGTGTTTGGGCAAGGCTCTCAGGCACATATGGGATTGTTGGGGTTGCCCTGTGCAAGAGCCAGGAATTGCGGCTGATGATCTTTGTGAGTCGCTTCCAACTCAGGATACTCTATGACACTATCATATACCCATATATGTACACTCCCGGTACATATACATGCAAGTGTGCTTGCATACACGTATATATATACCTATATCGCTGTACACACACAGAGCTGTCTGCACGCCCTGTAGCTGCACATACACACCCGTGTGTGCCCGCACCGGGAGCACAGACACCCCGCAGACAGCCGTTCTCCGCCGCCCGCCGGAGCGCTCCGGGGCCGTGCCCTGCAGCGCCGCTGCCGCTCGGCAGAGGGCGCGCTCCGTCCCCGTCCCCGCCGCGCGGCGGCCCCGCCCCTATGCAAATCAGCGCCCGGCNCGGGCGCTGGGCAGCGGGCGGGCCGGGGCCGCGCCGCCCCTCGCCGGGACCTAGGGCGCAGTTTGCGCTCCCCTACGGGCGGCGCGCCCCAGCGGCCGTAACCGTCCTTATCTGGGGGTTGCGCGGCTGCTCAATGAGCGCATGGCGAGAGCAGCCCTGCTGACGCCTTGAACAACACAGCAGCGCCCGCTCCGTGCGCGGCGCAATTTTTGGAACCTCGCACCGCGGCGTGTGCGCGGCGCGTCCTCAACAACACTCGCCTCGAGCCCAGCCGGGCACGCCCGCAGCGCTTTGCGGGAGCCGTGCGATGCTGTGACTTTTTGGCACCGCTCCCCGCACCCTCCCGGCACCGCCGGCCCGTGCCGCTCCCATTCCCGCTTCCCCCTCCATTAAGGAGCGCGGCTCCCAGCAGAACCCAGCCGGGGCACCCGCTGTGCCGCTCCGCGCTGTACCCTTCACGTTACTCGGGCACCAGCGGCCAGCCCACAGCCCTCAGCTTGTCACCTGGATTCACTCCAAACTCGGCTCCATGGCACCCACGGAACTATGCGTGATGTGCAGGGGAAACAGTCTACTGCTCCATGTCAAGTGTCCTGTGAAAAAACTTTCCTAAATACAAACCCCAGGATCCTAACTTTTTCCAACATACAAACTTCACCTTCTCCAAGAAGGTCCTGCAGTCTTCTCCCCTCACAGTAACAGACCCTTCATCACTGTCAATTTTTAATTCAGCGTCATTTATTCATACACCAAAGGAGAATTTTCCTCGTGCTTTTATTAAGCCATGTTTCGTTTTCACATTCATCTTGCACACTGGATTTAATCTACCATTGACAAATGCTCAGCCAGCTGCCCTAAGCCCTATCGCTGCCTGTGTCTGCCAGCTCACTGGGAGCCTCCCGGCTGGGGTCCGGCAGCAGAGCCCCAGCAAGAGGGTGGGCTCCAGATTCTCATCAGTGGAGAGATGCTTTTAGGGAAAGTCAATGGGACTCTGAGTGCCAGTCACCATTCACAGCTGTCTGGTCAGAGTCCCATCAGAGCAGCATTCTGCACAGAGATAAGTGTGCTGCCTGCAATTACAGAGATGTGCCCCAGGGATAAATTCGATCCCGGGAGAGGAAGGAATCCATCTCTTCTTCAAATTGCCCACAAGCCAGGAAGAGTGAGGGGAACTCATCGCTCAAACATGAAAGGAAACACATGCACAGTGCAAACATACCCTGCAGTTCACCCCCAGGGTAAGGCCAGGACAATGAGCTAAGCCTTGCACGACTTTTTGCTGTTGTCCTTATAAAAATGGGGAGTTAATTAGCACAATGATTACAGTGGCGCTTGGACAGCTATTGAGGAAACCGCAACTGGGGTGAGCAGACGTTATTGCCAACTATACTGGATTCATTTATCAACCCCAGTGTGACACCTGCCTCAGAAGGTCAGAGGAAGAAGGTAGCAATCATGTATGGATTGATAGAGTCAACAGATTCTCTACAGACAGATAACAGACAACCGAGGGCATGGCTGGCAAATGAACAAAGAATTAATTGAATTCCAGCCCTGGCTGCATTGGACTGACTGCACTGCAGAGCCCACCCGTTCACTGCTGAAACAGTTACTGAAGCTCTGCCTGAATTAACACACACCACGGTCCAGGAAGAACCTCAGGAGCAGGGAGACTGTCACACAGGGAGCAGCAATGGGCCCTGTCAGCAGCCACCCCACTGCTGTGATCCCGAAGCAGGCCTCTCCCCAGGGAAGCCAGCTGGCGGGCACAGCTCCTCACCAAGGCACAGGAAGGGCAGCTCTCCATCCGAAATTCCAGATAATGCTGCAATGCTGACAACTACAGAGCTATTCCAGGCCTTTACATCAGCACAGATCTTTCAGCCTCCTATTTACACAGGCCCCCAAAAGAGTGACCTCAGAATCAGAAAGAGAGTGACAGCCCTCGGCCTGAGGCTCTGCTCATTTGACTCCTGAGGTTCCCCAAGACAGTCAATAAAGCAAGTTGTGCCACCCAGAATTCAGCTCATTTGGCATCTGCTGCTGCTTTGTCTTGTCTCAGTACTTTCTGTAGGTGCCAAGGGCTGTCAGCAAACCCTTCTCCTGTCTCTCTCCAACTGCCAGGTCATCACTCCCAGTAAAGAAGTCTCTTGTTAGTTCCCAGGATGCAACACAGCCTTTCCCAACACAGACAATACTTTTTTTCAGAGGTCAACAAAAACAACTCAAAGTATCTGTCCTTTAATATCTGGGTGGTGTTGAAAGACCTGCAGGCAGCTCCCCATATCAGAGAGCAGACAGCCCACCATCATCTGCTCTAGCAGTATGTGGTCACCAAGCATGGCAGACAAATAAACCCATCCAGTTTAAAACAAAACACACCTGAACACACTCCCATAAAAGGGTAAAGAAGCTGCACAATCCAGCAGCAGCTGATTCAGCACGAAGTGACCAGAGTGAATCACAGCCTCAGGCTACCCTGACGGCCTCGAGGAACTGAGGGGTGAGGAGGGAGAGACGAGCCCTTCCCTTCACTCACCATACCATGCCACAGCAGGGATGTGGCGGCTGCTGCCTGAACCTTCATCCCCCGTCTTTGCAGGGAAACAGCAGTGGGCTGAGCAGTACATCCCCACAGAATCGTTGCACTCTGCTGGCCTCCTGCTGAACCTTCCACGCCTGGCAGCTTGGGACCTAAATGGGAATGCTGGAGAGCGCTTCTACACCAGCTGTGACACCAGCTTGCTTCATGCTGCTTCAACATGCTGATCGCCACCACTGGTGACACAGCTTAGCTATTTCACTTTGAAGTCTGTCTGAGAGGTTTTTCTTGGAGAAGGGATGGGAAATGAAAGACAAGATTTCTAAATCTCAATTTGAAAAAAAAAAAAAGAATTGTAAGAGTATTCAGCCAGGGTTTTTTTCAACACTTCCTTAGATAATCTTTTGGATTCATAAGCAAAAACATCGAGAAGTGCTTGCATACTTTGAGTAAATTTAATATACTTCTGAAAAATGAGAACACTTTCGATTACACACTGAGAAGCCCAAGGCAAGCACTGATGGCTCACATCACTGGTGGTCTGATCAGTGCTGATCAGTCAGACAGGGAGCCGTTCTAATTCCTTGTGACATGAAACATCCACCACAACTGAAGTGGGCACTCAAGACCAAGCTGAAGTTAGGTGATATCGGCAAATTTAGTTTTGAAGTCAGGTATTTTGGGTCAGCACAGCATTAACCAAAGTTCTGGCAGACAGAGAAATGTGGAGTCAGCTTCTGAAATGCTGACTGCTGTATCCCACCTGCACACAACTATAACCACATCTACCCTGGAGGAGTCAATCTCCTTCTGCCACTCCAAGAGTTAACATTCCATGTTCCAAGGCAGGATCACATCTGCACTGGAAGCATGACTCCATCTCCCCAGCCCTGCAATCCTCACACAAAGATGGTAAGTTTTTTTGTACTACACAATTTGCAAAACCAACACCAGCAAACAAAAAGGCAGCAACAGTAGCATAACTGGTTTTACTGGCATGACTACAAGCTATGGTCAAAGAGCTGAATGGGGGAGAACTTTAAATATATATTCTTGGGTTCTTTCTCTAGATAATGAGATACCATCCATTCTGTCGCAGACAGCGCCTTTAAAATCCTCAAATTCCCTGATGGAATTAGGTGAACCAAAACACCCAATGAAAGCACCAGCACTTGTAAAATAAGCGAAAACTTGGTTATTGACAGCTCTTCTTCATTTACAAGCCTGGTAACAGATGAGCAATGTCATAAAAAATGCATAGTTCTACAGTGAAATAAATTCCAGGAGAACTAAGGTCATTTAAATGTTGGGAGGTATTAAGAAAAGGTTGTCAGAAATGATCACTACAGAAATTTATTTTTACAACTGCTGTTAGGATACAAGGGCACCTTTCCTGAGCAAAAGCAAAAAATTCCAACAACTATCTTCTGGATCCAGTAAAAACAGCCAACAATAGTCCCTCAGTCATCTCTTGAGCTAAAAGCTAGAGATTTGGTAGAACCCATGAGAAATTCAAAACAATTTAAGGAAATGCACCATAGAGCAAAAAGTTACCACTACAAAAATTCCACAAACAGGGTGATACTTAAAAGGACATGAACACCCTGAAATGCAATCATCTGCTTGCAGAAGAGCTAACAAGTATGTCCCAGGTGAAAGAGCTGGACCAAGTCAGCCCTCAGTCACACTGCTCCCTGCGCTGCCTCTGCTCAGGGGAATTGAAGGGAGAGGGTTCCAAAGAGTAAGTAATTCACCCCGTTTTGCAAAGATTCTGAACTGGTCCTTGAGTGACTGCATATGATGAGAAGAGGAGCAGTCACTGGGCTCTCTCCAAAGGACATGGAAGGAAGCCCAAGTTGCAGAGTCACTGCTGTGGAGTACAGGAGGCTTTTCTACCCTGAGCAAGGTCAAAGCTCCAGACAGCACAGCAGGTAAATCACCATTGACACAAACTACAGTCTGCTCAGTCTCCAGGGAAGCAGCACTCAGGGTAATACAACTGGAGACTTTGCAGTTGAAAGCAGAGTTACAACTTACTTCACACTTTCACATCTCAATTGCCCCAAACACCGTTGGAAAAGCAGCAGCAGCAGCATTATTTCAGAAAGGTGCTCCTGCTTATGCAGCACCTTACAGCTATGGCTACCTGCAAGGCAGCACTCAATGCTTAGTGTCTTCACATGAAACAACGTCAAAACAAAACACCTGCACTACCAACGGCTACTGCCTTTGGTTCCTCAACACAAAGCAGTCAAATATCTTAATCACAAACACTGCCACTATTCCAGACATTTCCACTGCCCCCAGCTGTGCACTTACACTTAGAGCCACGTCCTCAGCCAGGAAGGAAAAACGAATATAGCTCTGTGAGCACTGACGGGATCTTGCCCCAGGATCAGCTTGGGATCAAGACCAGTACATCCTTGTAGCTTTGGTGACTAGCTGCATCTCAGAGCTCAAGGCATAATGAAACCTCATACAATGAGTGCTATTACAGAAGAGCAAAAAGAATATGGGAAGGGGGAAAAAAGGTCATTGCATTGCCCTATTTCATTTTTCATAGGAAAATGGAAAGCCTTTATTATGGCAACTGATCAATTGCCAGCACAGCGATGTGCCTTATTAACAGACCAGGCTGCTTTACCTAATAACATTGCCTTCCCCTCCATTAGCAGCAAAAGGCTACTACAGTGCACAGAGCAAGTGAGAAATCACACTGGGAATCTGCCTGGAGGCAGAATCATATTAGCTGAAACACCTCAAAAGCTCCTAGCACAGAAGCACTGACCCCAACTCCATCTCTAACACTACAGGAATAGAAAGGCTCAGCACATTTTAAAATTGGAATAGAAGTGTTTCTGAGAGTTTAGACAGCATCTGGAAAAAAACAAGGCAAGCACACAACCTAGCAGATAATCACCAACAATCTTCTGCTTCCTTAGGGCTCAAAAAGTCCAGTAAGAGCTGTGAGGATGTTCAAATACCCAGATACTCCCCTGGATCACTAGTTCCTAAGCTTCTGAACATCTGCACTTCCAGATCACACCATTCAACACCAGCTTTTATGAGGAATAGCAATACTGCAATGCAATGATGACAGGATGCATGGATAGCCTCATGAGGAGGGCACCAAAGAGGTGCAGACACAGCCAAGAGCCACCAGCTGCTGGCAATGTGAAAAAAGCTGGGGATCAGAGAGTCAGAGCAGCCAGCCACTGTGGTGAGGAGCAGGCAGCAGCCGACTTGAGTAGGATACTTACTAGATGCTGACAGCTTTTGCTACATCATAATTAAGGAAGCTTTGTTCTTGCCTTTTTGGGAAGAAAGGAACACATACAATTAAGAATGCAATAGCATTTTCAGTAGCCACAGTCTTTGTAAAACTCTGGAAATAACCTAAGACCTAAAGCTTTCACAGCACCTCCCACCCTGCACAGACAGACTGCCTGCTCAGCATGTACCACACAGTCCCACACTTTTGGAAAGAGTCGCCAGACACAATCAGCAACAGCCTAATGGTACAATGATGAAGAACTCCACTTAGAAAAGAAGAAAGATTCAAGATGCCTTTGTCAGCCACAGAAAGACACAACAGCCCAGTAAAGTGAAGAGATAGGTGCTAGGTAGAGAAAGGGGCAAGAGGTGGGAAGAAAGAATGCTGCCTCCACAGAGGAAGGCACCACTTCAGCCAGAATCCTACTCACACTCTTTGTGACCCATTCGGGAGAAAGCCCAGAGGATGACCATTAAAGACATGAGTTAAAACATTTCCCAGTCTCTCCTACACCAGTGAGGGGTACAGCTGAGTTAGATCAAATCCAGCACCTACAGCAGCCACAAGATCCAACACGGCCCATATAGCAAGTGTGATGCTTCCCACAGGTTCAATAAAGTCAATGAAGACTGAGAGCTACTGGCTTAAGCTGTTGACTACACCAGATTCTTCTTTTGCCATTCCTTCTTACTCTCTCTCCAAGGTACTGTTAATTGCTGGTTTTCAATTCATGTCAAACAACTTAAAGGGAAAACTTCCAGAGGCTTACCATCAGTGCTATACTCCAGCTAAAACCAGGACCCCAGAAAAAGCAGTGCCACAAGAACACAGAAGGAGACAGTCCCAGTGCTGACCTGCTCACCTGAGTGTGCCTATGCAGGTGGAAGCAGACCTTACATCAGCAGACATGGAGCAGTGCCCATCTGCAAGCTGGGCAGCTGTCAGCATGCACTGCTTGAGCCACTGTGTGATCCTGCAAGGGACAGGGACATTTGACTGAAGTGACACGACTGGCCCTGGCATCCTGCAGACCTTCTTATACGGCTTTTGACTCAGCAGCTCCAGCCACGCTGTAGCCTGTGCATGCCTTTTGCAACTGTGTCTTACATCCAGCTCTTAGCACAGTTCTTGATCAATTCAGGCATCATTTTTAATATGTTTTAACTTTCAGCATTTGGATCTCTTCCAAGACTTTGATCTATCTGGTCTAGGAAATCAATGAAAAAAGATTCTGTCCCTGCCCATTTAAAAGCTAATTCTAGCTTAGAGGGTAATGCTTTCCACATGCTTCAGAACCAAACTTTACATGTCTCTTAACACACAGGAAATAAAAATTATTTAATGTTGCTCTCCTCAACTCCTTTTGACCTGTGTGTCTTTCCTTTTGCCTTTTTGGCTGTCATCACTGAGATCTGGAGCAACAGCTGATGCATCACTCTGAGCTCTCACAAGAGAATAAAACATCTGTTTTCCTCCCTCAGACTGAAAACAGACGCCTTTTTAGTTGTGTCCAACAGATACTCAATTATATGACAGCATAGTGAAGCACACTGCATCTAAATCAGGGCACACCCTCCAGCCACATGGGTGCCTGGCATGTGGTCAGGAACCCGGAAAGGCTTTGCCATCTCAGGCAGGCGACCTATCCACAAGTACCCAGGGTCTGGGACACCTGCACACATCAGGGGTAGTTTTCTTGCCTTGGCAATGTCTGCAGAACTGCTCTGGAGCAAACACCACATACACCAAGTGCTGTGCAGTCCCACTGCAGCTCAGCTGTGTACTCGTGGCTGTTCCAACAAGCTGTCCAGAAAACCCAATTCCATACAAAAACACTCCTCAATAACCAACTCACCTGCCAGTCCAGATCTGAAAGAGGTGACAGTTGTCACCATGGGACATTTTTTCAACAAAAGCTCCCTGGAGAGATTTTAGTGGCTACTGTAGTCATATTGGAAACTCACTGCTATGAAAAACTCCTGCAAATGAAACCTGTGGAAGCCCAGCCACAGCAGAGCAAGGTGAACAGCCTGGCAATCACTGGTTCAAGATCCAACTTGGGACACATGGATGGGCTGACAATGATAGGACAGCTCAAGCAGTGCCTGTTCCATGTCTGTTCCCGTGGCTGAAGCAATCCAATCTCCAGAGCTGTTCAACTGCAGGCATACACAAAAAAAAGAAGAAACAACCGAACGCCCCACCCCGCCAACAAATCAAAAACAGAAGAAAAAAACCAAGCCCCCACTCTTAACCAAACCAAAACAAACAAACCAAAAAAACCCAACCACAAACAACTCAAGGGAAGAGAAGGGAATTCTGCATCCTGCACTGCTTGAAGGAGCCAGCATTTTGCTAAGGGAAAAGAACAAGCCATCTGAGCAGCTGACAGCACAAGTGGAAAACCAATTGGAAAATTACAGGGACAAACCACATACATTTTGGCTTCTATATCCAGCTCTAGAAACACATTTAAACAAGTCAGGCAAATAGCTCCTATCAATGCTCTAGTGCCACAGCTACACAAACAAACATCCCTCATGTTAAGAGGTTTCCACAAATTCTTGTGGATTAATACAAGAAAGGTATTAATTAAGTGTTCAACTAAATCGTTAGTTCTTGGATTAATTATCTTAAATGGAACTCTTTAGAACTGAAATAGATCAGAGGAAGAAAAGCTCTAAGTGTAACAAAAGAAGCCACTCAAGGTTCAGCACAGGTACACAAAGAGCTGTCACCCCAGAGGGAGCTCGGCCAGACCAAGCAGGTACCTCCTGGATAGGCTCTGCTCACCTTTCACAATGCTTTTACTACATTTTTCTCTCCTTCACACCTCTTATTATTTTTAACATAACAATTGCTAAGCTGAATCAAGTGTTTAAATAATATTTTTTTCATGATTTTAGAAGATTGATGCTTTGTTTTGTAGTTCTGTTATTTTCTTGGAAGTTTGTTCTCACTGGACACTTGCTAACAAGATCAGCTTTCTGCTGAACAGGATATACTATATATTCATGCAAGCAGTTAATAGCACAGCATATCTTTATAAAATTCAGAAACTTAATTTAACTCAGTAAAAGACATTGTGTCATGTTTCTGGGGGAGGGAGGAGGTTTTGTGCCCCAACACTGCAAAACCTTGAAGCAACACTGAAAAGCAATTTTGAAGAAGAGTAAGTGCAACCTGCAGAATTCGAGTCATATTTCACCTCAGAGAAGAAAAAGAACAACAATTTTCCAGATGTTTCTTGAAGTTAAAATCAACAGGTTTTATGAAAGAAACCTAGAAATATTTGTAATTTGCTAAGGAACAGACTACTTGAGACTC
Source organism: Pomatostomus ruficeps (assembly GCA_013400735.1). NCBI lineage: Eukaryota > Metazoa > Chordata > Aves > Passeriformes > Timaliidae > Pomatostomus > Pomatostomus ruficeps. Next base: position 304,632 of record VYZT01034596.1, on the reverse strand, counting down.
AGCTGTCCCCTGCGGTCATCATACATACATTCAAAAGTGGATTCACTTATTTGTTGTTGTCTCCAAGAGATTTTAAGGGAGGCTTGGTGGAAATTTCTGAAGCACAAATTAGATGCCAGCCCTAACTGAAATATGCATCACCCAGAGGGAGCTACACCTCTAAAAATGCACCCTCCATACCTTCGAAAACTCTTCATTCTACACCATCTCATCTCTTGATGTGGCGGTGGCCCAAACCACCTTCGGGTTTCAAATAAACGAGGACATTCAGTGAGTTGATTTTCCTACCCAGGACAGTGGGTCTGAGGCTGAGCCTGAAGGCAGTCCCAAGGAACCGACCACAAGCGGTCAGCGACATCTTTTTATCCACACAGGTGGGAAGTTATGTAAGCCTTCCTGCTCCTGTAACTTCAAAAGTGGTTTATCTTCTTTGAGACAAACTGGTGTCCCGTTAGTATTATTTTTTGTTTTAAATAAAGCAACAACTTTCACACAGATGGGAAAGAATGGTCACTCTCAGAACTCCAAAACCTGATGTCTTGTGAATTCTGAAACAAGACAGACAGAATGCTGGATGCGATAGTGTGCCATTGTTAACCTGACATGAAAAGGATGCCAGATTGCTTTCTCCCATCCCAGCCAGCCTTACTGCACATTCCAAACCGAGTTAAATGAAAGAGTGGTTCTCTACTTTTAGCATAAGAATGGGCCTCAGCAATAAATTCAGGTGAGAAGTTGTCTCTGAAGGCCGACTAGTTCAACACGATCTCCACCAAACTGCTCACATGGTATCAGTCAGGCCACATTTCTAGAGAAAGCGTTTTGTTTTACTTGATTCTTAACATGTAAGTCGTCAAGTGTAACTGATTTCAATTGTTCATTAAAATCTGCAACAATTTTATATATTCTAGTTAGAATCAGCCCTGTCAATTCAAAAACAGGTTTAAATGAGCTTCTGTGTCACCACCTGTAAGACCCTGCTGACAGACTGTGAAACATAAAAACTTAGTTTATTTTTTTAATCCTCCTCTAAGTACAGCAGTATAAACTAGGCAAGAATTTGTAGCCCCCAAAGACTCCAACGACATGATCTGACCCATGACAATCCTGGACTTCAACAGTGTTTCATGCAGTTAATAAAAGCTCTGCAACACGGATAAGGGAGCAAGATACACACACACATCAAGTTCAAATACTGCCAGTCATAGCAGGAATTGATACATTCTTTTCAGCAAAGAAATGGCATTGGGCTTTTGGTTCATTTATCTAGGAGGTTTTAACTTGACATCATCTGATAAAAGTAAAAACTTCAAAGTCACATAGCGATAGGCTTCAATTACTGCTTCTCTATCAGTCTGTCAGTGGCAGTGTGATTCAGGAAGGAGGAGGGATTGCTGCTGGCAAGTCTCTTGCAGTCTATGGCACAGAGGCTCTTTCAGCTGAATTGAAGATTGAGTTTCACAGATAGTAACTATGTCAGGCTAGAAAACATAATTTAGAGGATTTAAAATATGACAGTGCCCAAGGATAACACAAAGAAACATAATATGCTTTCCAGATAACACTGCTTGTAGTACAGGTTAGAGATCAAGTGGCTGCTTTTTCTTAAGAACAGACGTTGTAAGAGAGGTCAAGCAGATAGCTGCTACATCTTCCGCCAAATCAACACCACAAACTGATTCAGAAGCAGATGCAGCTACACTTACGCCTCTTCTCGCCCTTCATCCTTTTCCTCCTGTAGGTTAATAGCACTCTCCTGCACCATAGCAAGACAGGAAATACAAGGTGGTGTTTTTCATGAGTTTTCATATCCTCATCTGGAACTACAGAGCATTATTACCATCATAAACTTGTCACACTGAGGTCTAGCAGTACTGTATGTTGGAAAGAGGTATTATTTGGCTTCTTCATATACATCTGCCTGCAGCGTTGGGACTGTGCCAGCATGCAGTCCAGTAACAAATGTAGTTCAGTCTAAGATCTATACATGCAGGAAAAGAAATATCCATGCAGACCTACTCCTACAGTCACATCACCATTTAAAGAGATTTCTCCTCCATCTTTCAAAGGACTGGGAATTTGAGTGTGCACATATACACTCTGTTCCTTGTCTCCAAATTCATACATCAAAGAAGATGCCACATCCACAAAGCAAAGCATAGATTCTTCATTAACTCTTTCTTTTAAAAAACGAACTTCAAGAGATATGCAGGCCCTGCAGTCGTTTCTGCTGTATCTTGACATTTTCATCAACCAAACATAAGGAATCTGGATTAGCTGCTACAGGCCAGATTCCGACCCATCAGACTAGCACAAAACAAGAACCTTGAGCCAGCTGTCGGCACTCACATTCTCTCCAGAAACAGGATAGGGGAATCAGCAGTCACTGCACATTTCTCTGCTTTTGATGACTTAATTCAGACCTTAAAAAGTCACCTAAATTCTATTAGATAGGGAAAAAACAATTCCAGAAACAGAGTTTTAGTTACTAAGCTACTTCAGTCCACTAGGGAGATCACATGCTCTTTAAAGAGTTGCCCAATTATGTGCTGACCTTACATGGGCTTTGAAGGTTTCTTTAAGTGATTCATTAAATAATCCAAGATAGTGAAAACTTTATTTTGCAAGACAGGTTAATGCAGTTACATTATTTTTCCGTAAAATTCTTCTTGATCACTAGATAATTAGGACTAGGAGTCAAGAAATGGCAGCATTAACACCTCCCTTTTATCGCTTCTCCCCAGCAAGAAATACAAGGTACCAGGAAAAATACCCATGGAAAGCAATCCCAAATCCCTCCTTAGGAGGGTTTAAGAAGGCATATAACGCTAATCAACACCAGCACGGGTGTTATTGTTCCGTTCACCTGTATAAGGCAGCATGCAGGCAAACAGCACCCTTCCAGCCTACAAAGTCCCTGCAAGAACTTGAAGAAATTCTCTTACTTTACAGAAAGGAACTGGTGTACTCCCAGGTGACTCTGAGCACCACAAAACAGAGTTGTTGTAGCAGAGCTGGATCAGTCTCCCAGGTCTGCCCTCCAAAGTCTTTGGTCAGGGCGTCCTCCCCCACACAGATGTGGTTCTGGTCACAGCTGCCTCACAGCCCCACTGAGCAAAGAGCAAGCCCAGCACCAGCCATGCTCAGCAGGGAGCTGACAGACACAGCTCTCCTTCCCCATCAAGTGAGACAAGAGCAGCACAAGTCAAACCAGTCTTTTGCTCACATAATAGCAGTTCAGGTACTTCTGAGGTAGGCCTAAAAGCCATTGCTTATTTCTTGCAAGCCCTCACTACAGCAGCACGCTGCAGTGTAGCCGCAGTGCACATGAAAGGCACACTGTTCTTCAGGCTGCAAAGCTAACCAGGAATACCAAAGAGGGCGCTCCACCAAGGAATGGACAGGAAAGACTATGAGCATTAAACAGACACAGTCACAAACCAAAGCACCATTTACACCACCCATCACTTCTGCCATGTGCATCAGATGACTGTAAGACACTCTAAGCATGGTGATCACCAAGGGAAACTACAGCCCAGCTGACTTGTACAGGACATTTCTGCTGCAGTGTCCATTTCTCTTCTCCACTGTTGCTTTTCAGGTTGTACATGTACGTTCATCCAGGAGACTGACCTGAACTCTCTGTCTCCAAGTGCAAGATTCTCCATGCACATGGATCAATACAACCTCTTCTACAGGTCCCCTTCTCAGAAATGCCCTTAATTCAAATCATCCCATTCTTGATCACAGCAGAGGTTTCCAGCCAGAGTGACATATCAACATTGTGACCCACTTGTCTGCCACAGCAGGAAAACCTCACAACAGCGTCTCCTTGGTATGACTGTAGCTGCACTCACCCCATCTGCCAACGTGCTCTTTTTTCCTGCCACAAGCTGTGCCTTTCTAGAGATTACAAAAACTCTCTGCCCACCACAATACCTTTAAAGCTTCATCCCACATCTCCCCCCAGCTCTTTGTTAATGACACTGCTGCAGACCTGTAGCTGGAAACCACAGCAGCTACCATAAAATGGCTAAAGATTCCTTTAGATCTTCATTAAATAATGAAGATGTTACACCACCAAGGGCACATGACCCCTCAACGAAAAGGAGGCATAAGCAAGGCCTTTGCCTTTGAGCACACCTACCTACAGGCAGAAGTTTTATTCTTCTCCACCCTTCAATTAGTTAGCACCTTTCTGGGATGACAAGAGCAGTGTGCCCTCTTCCCAGAATCCCACCATATCCAGCAGCACAAAGCTCTGCCAACACACTGCAGAACAAGGCACAAACTACCAACCTCACTTGGCACACGTTAACAACTGTAGTGAAAACCACATTGAAGAGATTTTGCTAGCATGGACTTGAACAAAGATGGTGATCATCTCTTCCCATATCCTCCAGGAGAAGGATGAAGAGAAATCCTCTTAGATTAGCTAGAAAGAAAATTAAACATGCAGAGCAGAGGGGCACTGGAGCTGACTAATTCGGGAGACTGTGAAATCTTCAAAGGATGTCTTTTAAGCATAGGCTGGATAAATATCTGACAGAAGACGTCCGGGTACATTCATTTGTCTTCTGTGAACAATTAACTGGATTTGACTATTTCCTGAAGTCCCTTATATTACAATACCTACAAACCCTCAAAATTTCCTCCTTGCCATTAGAAACACATTACCAGCAATATAAGCTATTCGTTAGTAAGCATCTTTTATGAACAATTAAAGGCAGAGTGATAGACTCTTATTAGCAGTCCTCTGTAGAAATACACTACACTGGCTAATAAAAGTTACTCCCCAGGGTAAGGTTGACACCCTGGTTAATAAAACTCTCCAATACTGGCATAAATCAAGATTAATGTACAACCATGAAGTATATAAAGGCTACAATGAACCTTAGACTCCCTCTCCTATGTCTGAAACTCAAACCATATCCATCCTTCCTTCCCCTGGAGGATCCTTAGCAAATTCTACAACAATGACCCCAACTTAAACACACACACACAGAAATACAATTTTCTTCTTGACAAAACTTATTTTGAGCCAAGCTTTGAGAAATATCGAGCATGTATATCATGAGATTTCTTGGAATAACATAATAGAGAAGTGCTCACTCAGAGAACATAAAAGAGCTTTCTTCTCACTGCAAGTAAGATGCAAGGAGACATTTGGATTCTATCATGCTGAGCTGCTCCAAGACTCAGTAAAAGTCCTAATATTTGTGACATTCATTATTCAACAGCAATCAATAGGTCTTAACAAACTTTTGGCTCTTCAGAACAACTTTCTAACCACCCATACACCTAACTTAACAAAACACACATGCTGGATGCTGCATGAAGAGGGAACAACCTTAGCATATTCAGCATGCTCTGTCTTGGGTTCCATATCAGTATAACTCAGTCGTGCTGCTTTGCAAGACCTGCTACCAAAGCCAGAATAACACACAGACCAGCCCTTTCCCAATTATATCGAACCCATTTATGCCACGCTAAGTGAGCTAAACCCTATAAAAAAGTCTCCAGGCCACTCAGAGCAACAGAAAATTTACTTTAGGCTTGCAGTGTGTTTTACTCATTAGGAAGAAGTTTAAACTAAATTGCATGAAAGTGTGTCAAAAAAAATTTGCACTATTTCCCATACCATATGTAAAGTGTCTTGCCACCATGCAGTCAAAAACCTCATCTTCCTTAGCTGTTGGCTCTGGAAGGGGCAAGAAACAAGCTGATCTAAAGTTAGACATCCCCACCAACTTGAGAGGTCTTGACACCACCCCAATTTTCAAATCACTACAATGGACCAGTATCCTCAATTTAATAAGCATAAACATTTTCTCTAAAGAACAGATAAGAGACTCAGAAAAAAGGGAAAACCAGTTTATAGGTTTTATAAACTGGACACTGTGTACTGCATCCAAGTCCATAACAGCCCAGTTCCTGCATGAAGCCCTGTCCCTCCACTGACTCCAGATGTGAGGTTCACAATTTGTGCTTCCAGGCCTTGCATGCAGACTCACTGCTCTCCATACAAGACAGGATATTAAACAGCCCAGGTTACCTGGAAATAGAAACTTTATTTTAGAACCGCATCTCAGGAGATTTTTTTCTTCTATGGGTAGCCTGAATACCATAACGGCAGAGACCAGCAAAACATATTAGTTACTACAGGATAGTCTTACACGTTAATGTGTAGAACTCATATCACATTATTGCAATGTCTATTCATGCTAAAACCACAGGGAAAAATACAGCCTAGCTTGTGGGTTAGTGTTTTCTACAAATTCATATGCAACCTCTTCAACAGATTTTCTCCAGAGCTTTCCCCTGAACACAGATGAACAAAATGGGCAACCAACTTCCAAGTGGGGCATTCTGCACTGCTGCTGCAACTGTGTCCTCTCTCGCAGCCTTTAAGCAGAGCACAACCTCCTACAGGCAGGGGCTGCATCTCCTTGCCACCTGTGAACACCACAAGCAGGACAGAAACAAGCCCAAAAACTCTGCCGGTGTCTGCATGGTATCTAAAACATTGCCTCATGAGCCACCTGCAAATACACTGGACTGGTATTCTGACTCCCTACACAGAAGAGCTTGGTTGAGGTGCAGACCTGTGGTTTGCAAACCTGGATTTTATCACTACCACCCCTCTTTTACAGCCTCAGCACGCAGTGGAGGGAGAAGGGTTTGCTGCAAGCTGAGTCAATAGCAGCCTCTTCACTATTAACCACTCTTCACTATCACTCTTCTACTGACACCAAACAAAATCCACAAAGCTCCTTCACTGGTCAGACTGGGAGCAGTACTGGTTTGTTGACAAGGATCTGCAAGAGAAGTTTTCTTCTTTCAATCTTAGACTATACAACATGCTTGGGAAGGGGAGAATGGCAAGGTTCTGCCCTCCAGTCATTTCCCAAGAGCCCAAATGACTGGAGGCACAATTGCAATTACCTGCTGCTAGGGCTGCCAGCTCAGCAGCAACTAAGCCCTTCCCACGGCTCCCAGGTGAATTCACTGCGTTGGTTTGAGGCACTGGGCAAACAGACCAGACACAGTAACTGAATGCTGTCAATACACTTCTCCCTCCTTTAAACAACCTCTTTTAGACCTGGGGGAACAAGGCATCATTTATCTGGAACGAGAAGCATCTGCATATGGCATTAGCTAGAACACCTGCATATAGCAGCCAGAAGGAAAACACCCTTTCCCCTGGAGCTAATCTGGGCAGGGGCACCTGCTTTCCCAGCAAACTTTTACACCAGTAGAAAGCCAGTTCCCACTCAGTTGCTCACCATCCAGCAACCCAAACCGATGGTCTTTAAATTGTAATTGTAATCTTCTGACACACACAAAACCCACCTGCAGTAGTTTAATCATGTTTTCACCTGGAAGGGGCCACAGCTGGCAAGCAACACACCTAGCCTCTCTTCCACACAGTGAGGAACCCTTCTCACCAGGAATTTGTGGAGCAGCCTCCATGCTTTGGGGAGTGACTTACAGCTTCATAGAAACATAAGGCAGAAAATGAAGAGCGTGAAAAATATCCAGGGCTTTCCTCCTCACTGTGGAGTCACCTTGCCTGCTGGGCTATTTCAGTCACGCAGACAGAGGAGGTCTCCCTCCCACCATGCCTGGTACAAGCATATTCCTAACACTGGTCCTGTATGTCTCCCTGTGACAGTCCTGCACACCAGGTTCTGTGCTCAGTCACGCCAGAGCAGGCCAAGGAAGCTCCAGAACAGCCTGGTAAGCAAAAACCTCAGACTGCCAGAGCTGTGGTGGGCAGAGCACCAACGTGCTTCCAGAGCCAAGCTACCTAATGCACCTACTGGTGCAGCAATCAGGGGAGAGGGAACAGTTGCACACGAACATCTACCAATGTTGCAGTAAATACACTTAAATCTTCAGAGCAGTTTCCTTCCCTTTCAGGGGGCAGAAGAGAGGCAGGGTACGCTGCAAGCCCATTGCCAAATTTTCCCTGTAGTATTGCCTTGCTACTTCATCTGTGAATTAGGAACGAAATACAATCTCTGCCTTAATGCCTGGTGACTAAAGAACACAGCACCAATATTTAAACCAGTCAAATTCCCTTGACAGAAAGCAACACATTTATGCCATGTCTATTGTTCAGGCAGGTAGGAGCAGCAGGCTTCAATGATGGATTTAGTCATTTTGTTGGTCTGAAAAGTAATTCCAGATACTTTCAGATGAAATGCACTACAGAATTTAAAAATTTATATTAATCTCATTCTTCCAAAATCATTTTATTTTCTTTTGATCCAGCATCAAAGACTTTCAGTATATGTGTATCATTAACCATGCCAATCAGAAGAGCAGTGAACCTCCAAACCAACTATTTATAGTATATGTTGCAAAAAACATGCACTAAATGTTTCTAAATCAGATCTTGCAAGATCAGGGGAGAAGCAGGGAGGTTTCTCCTAACAAGCAGGACTTTCAGGAAGTTTTATACAGATTAGTTCTAGTGAAAGCTTTAGACATCAGGCATTAAGTAGCATTATCTCTATTGAAGGAGCCCATGTTCCAGCCCAAATACTGTGGAGAAACACAGCCCCTGCTGAAAGATGGCACTACACAAGGAAGGCATGGGCCACCACCACAGCCTGAGACTCACCTGGCCTAGAAAATGACAAAGACTGACATGAGGCTCAGCTGTCCACAGTGCAGACAGATCACCTACAGCTCATCACTAACAAAAGCGCATAAGGAAACAGGGGCTCTACAGCTCCCCAGGAATAGAACATTTATCTCCCTGTGACTCTCCCCTTGCAGACTCCTGGTGCATGTGCATAAACTTGCCTTCAGCAGCAAGTTGATGCAGCCTCACTGGAGAAAATTAGCTGTGCAAGTCAAATAAAAGCACATATGCTTCTTTTCAAGTTTCCTTTTAATCTTTTGAGGCTAGATAAAAGGAAAAAACAAGAGTCATCTCTCAGATACGCAACTGTTCCAAAAATGAGCACTGAACAGCAGAGATTCAAAACAGGCACAAAGATGAAAACAATATCCATATGCAAGTTAAGCATGTCATCCCCAAACACTGAACCTGTCAGCGAGAAAGAGAATGCTTGTGGCAAAGGACCCCTTTCAGCCCTATGTGGGTTCAATCCTTATCTCTCTCCCTGCCAAGCCTCAAAACTCAGAGGAGCAGGATGCACCCTCAAGTTCTTTCAAGAATGTGCATACCACCACAGGTCCTGGGACAACCAAATACCTCACTCTCAGCTCTTGTATTGAACAGTAACCCTTTCAATACAATGACACAACCCCCAGCTGATCACCCAGCATGAACCCAAGCAAATGTTCTGGACAAGGACAGCTCTCGTGACTGAAACCTTAATTCCAAATCACAATCCAGCTTGTAATGTTGGTTAGTCAGCTGCTCTCCTCAGACGCTTATACCTAGAATGATTCTATTCAAGTCAAATGAGATTGCAGATTTCCTTCAAAATAACCAAGAACAGAATTCAGAATGTCAAAAACGCAGTGTCTGGAAGCAGAGGGAACCGTCCTTCTCACACCACTGATCTAGGAAGTGCAAAGGAAACAGCAAGGACAAAAGAAGAAAAAAATTATTGAAAACAGCATTATCTGCCTAGCATCAAGCTACACTATTTTAAAGAATACAGGCAGCAAAGACTATGATCTCTCTATCCTACATTATTTGCACCAATAACAGATTTTGAGAGGCAGAAGGGCCTCATTAGATCAGTTAATCTGCTATCCCATGTAATACAGTTCATGGAATCCCAAGCAGTTTCTTCTGCACTGAAACCAATTATTTTCTATGAATAAAGTATTTCTTCTGGAACAGCATTAGGGTTTAACCTGATTTAAGATGTTCAAATCAAATAGAGGAAGAAAATCAGAACTAAGAATTCTGTCCAACAATGTATCTTTTGTTATAAAGACATTGCATACACCACAGTAAAATGCAGAAAAACATACGCATTTTTGTCATCTGCCAAAAAAGGATTCCCATCCCCAATTCACATGCAATAGTTTTCAGCCTTCTGAAACTTACTGTGATCTACCTACTTTCTAATAAGGATGTGGATCTCTACAGAGCAAATGGAAGCCCACAGACAACAGCCTCACTTCCTTTCAGTTATCTTTTATAGCTCCCTAAACAAAAAACCAAGTTCCTCATGGCTGAGAGCTCACAGGTTCAAAACCGGTGCACTCCAGCCAAGGTGCAAAGAAGCAGAGAGGGCTGGGGTTGTTCCCATATCCATTCTTAGGGCAGTACAAAAAACCAGTAATAACCCAAGATTTTTTCCCCCATCTTCTATTGTGTAAAAGCTGTATACAAAACAGCACGTTTAGAAGATGCTACATTCACACAACGCCAAAGTAACTAGCACAGAAGCCAAAATTTCTGATATAAATTCACACATAACGGACTATAAAAAGGACTATCAATGTGTTCTTACGTTAAAATCAATGAAACTATCACATGGAAATACAGATTCAAAAGCTTCAAATAGTGGGAGTGGAAAATCATAAATTTCAATCACAAACTCTGACTTCCGTAACAAAAGACTAAACAAGATTAGTTATCCCCCGATTGCCCATTATTAAAGGTAAGCCTCAAAGGAATGTCTCCCAGAAAAAATCTCCATAAGAAACAAAATGCAAATGTAAGTTAATCCTTATTAACATGCACACAAGTAACACAGTCATGTTATTAACAGCATTTGAAGAGCTGAAACTAAAAACAAACAGACAGCTCTTCCCCACATTAGCTGTGGTGTTCATGCAAAATTTTGTCCTATCTCCAGAGCGCCTGCACATGGTACACTGCAGAAGCTGGGGTCAATTTGAGTTTCTCCAACTTCAGTGGCAGCAGAATCTGGCTCTTAATTAAGTTCCAGACTTCCCATTGTCCCAACCCTACCACACCTTTCCTGATTAAAAAAGGCAGTTTTTACAAAATTTTTGTTTTAGTTGATCCTCAGCCAAGTTTGGCTGTAGGGCCATTTTCTAGCACATGTTCACTTACCAGAACTGCTGCTCTCATTATCACAAGTGCCCCTCTGATCCCCGGAAAACAACCCCCCAGTAACATATTTCATTTCCATCCTCCCAGTTTGAAGATTCCAGACTTCAATGGTGATAGCCATGAAGTAAACAGAAGGAAGATAAACAGGTTCGAGGCACCTCCTTGTTGTCCCAGGAGTTTTTCCTGGCTCAACTCCCGCCCTGATGAACGCCATCTAGAAGTCCTGCCCTTGGCCTCTTCTCTTTGCCTGTGCTTCCCTTACTGCAATTTAAAAAGACACACCAGAATTTCTCCTCTCCTCTCTTCCTCTCAGACTGCCACGTGAGAGTCACCACTGGATACCTTCGCACAGGGAAAGCACAGTCTATCCCACACTCATCCTTCTCTGCAGCTCCATCTTTTCCCAGAGCAGCAGATCCTTTCTCCTCCAAGCTCCTGGCTCATTCACACCTGCTCAGATTCCCCAGAGGGCTTTATCCAGGCCTTTTGAACTGCCAGCATTAACCTCTTTGTGAGACATGGACACTCGCACAGCTCCCCACGCTTTCTCACTCTGTGTCTCACCCATCCAAAGCACAGCCCTTCCTCAGCAGTGGTCAAGGGCTGCAGCTGCACCAAATGAGCCACTTTGACTGGGAACATGAAAACAGCAGCAAGCCACCCTTTCTGCCTAGTCTAACAGACTTATACTGATGTTTGACCAGTGATCTTGGAATCATCATTAAACACACTTCTGCAAAACAATTGTGATAAATTTGGATTCTAGTTAAAACACAGAAAACACCACATGGAAGTCTGGAGTACCCACACAGAGTATAAAGTACATATTCCAGCAATTTATCCTGCCTCTCCTGTCTAAACCAACTTTCCCTTCACCTAATTTCCCTCCTTTACATTAGCTGATAGAACTGGGGAGCCCGTGGAACCCATGTGACCTAGACAACTTCACTACTACTTCACGAGAAACCTGCTTTCCACAGACTAAAAAGCCAACAAGCCACCCTCACACCAGTTTTCACATGACTTAGTTTTGTAACAGAGCTACCACCTCGAACCTAAGTGTTTGTCCAGCTTCAGCACACTCTGCTACAATTCTCATGCACTACTTCCCCCTGAAAACAGCCACCAGAAAACTCAGATATGCCTATTGGAGAGCTATCAATTAGCATCAGCCCCAGATACTTCAGTGATAGCACAATGAAGGATCAACAGCTGAGAAACAACCATGTTTATACCCAGTACTTAATTAAGATCTCTCCCTGATAGAAACCTGAGATACTTTAAGAGTTTATTAAAAGTCTGTAAACTTGCAGTATTTCATGTAGACCTAAAATAGCCTCTCCCATGTGTATCAAACTGCTTGAAGTTCTCACATGGTGCTCAGCAGTTCACCTGTCTGCTATCACATATCCTTTCCCTTCCACTTTGGCCAAATACATGCCCCATTTCTATCACTACTGCTGTAAGGGAATTATCTTAAACGGATACCTTTTCATGGATGATCCTTCTTTACACACCACCATCCCTCTCCAGCTGTTCTGCAAATTGAAGTTTTGTATCTCCACCTTCAAAGCATTGTCATTTGGTCCAAGATGTCAGCTCCCGCCTTCCCATCCATCTGTAGTACCAATTCCCATCACACCACCTCTAAGTGCAACTTTTCAAACAGGAACAACAACACTTTTCTCCACACATGCCCTCCTGCTTAGGAAACCTTCTCATTAACATTTAGCAGGCTTACACAACAGGAAATTCCAGAAGGAAACAGATGAAACTGCATGGAGAGAATGGGACCTGACCAACATGAAGAAAGCAGAGCTCTTTGAAGGCAACAAGAAAGTTCAGATGGGGATTGAAGCTACTAGTCTTTCACAAGCAGACCTACTCATATAACTTAGTCATATTCCAGCAACATCATGCAGGTAACAACTTCCCAAAGACCTAATGGGAAAGAAGGCAGAAGAGGCAGACAGGAAAACCAAGAAAGCCACCCCTACAGGCCTGGATGAAAAGCTCTAGCCAGACAGACAAAATATTCCAATCTGTAAGAGCATGTACCTCCTAAAACCTGTGTGCAGTTTCAGATTCCCATACCGCATCCAGTCACAGTGTGAGAAATTCCTTTTGGAGTGCTGAACAGCGGCACAGTGATGGCACCCTGCATGCCTCTGGATACAACACTGCAGTGCAGAGTTAATCAAGGTACACAACTGCCTTCTCCAAGGGGTTAATTTACAAAACTAGGAGTGTACTGCAGTATCTGCACATGGATTCTTCCATCCACAGCACTACAAACAGATGAGAGCACACACAAATACACTGTTTATTGAGGAGTATTGGGTTAAGCAATTTGGTGCATCAGGACTGACTCCCATCAGCTATGAGCAAACAGAATTTCCTTCAAAACACAAGTATGCCTTTTATTCCAAAGCAAAAGCTAGAGCTGTCTATATTTACGGAGCTATTACAGAAATTGGAGTATTAACAGGTCTGGCTCCATCAGACAACTTTGGAGATGGGCATATGTCAGTAAAAGCCTGTAATGTCCAGCTCCGTACCGCACTGAACGAGCAGCGACCCTCTATTTAAGCTCCCAACAGTGAGACACGAAGTCCTCCCAAACTGTTAAAAGCAGACATTTGTTCCATGTCACTGCACAAGCACTGATGCCTCCATTTGCAGCAGGATTTCCAATTAGACCCAACACAACTATGTCACTTGATATTAGTCAAATGGAGAGTCACGGCAATGCAAGGCAAACTCGCTGTCTTTTAATGCAGTACAGTTCTAACAAACACAAAGAAAATTGGCAGAAGGAGCTGATTCCTAATATACATTTCACAGTAAATGCAGATATTACTCAGTCAATGTAATTTCGTAACACACTGAATCGAAGCAACCTTAGGTTTCCCATTTGCTGTTTCCAGGTTCTAAACTACCAGCTGACTGGCAGAAACACTCTCAACACTGGCAAGGTGGTACCACCACAGTTCACCTCACAATGCTTCCACATCCCAAAGAAATCTTGCCAGCCTTTGTGTTTGTGTGCACGTCCCGCCTGTAGGAGCAGAGGTGCCAGGCAAAGGGCAAGGCCAGGCTGGATGAGGTTTTGAGCACCCTGGTCTAGTGGCATCCAGTGGCAGGGGGGCTGGAACCAGATGACATTTAAGGTCCTTTCCAACCCAAGCCATTCTATGGTTCTATAGCAGAATGGGGCTCTACTATGCCATTTTTCATCATTTCCACAAACTTCTCTCCAGGAGGTTACTTTAGGAGGTGAAAAAGCATTAGTAGCCACAAAAATTTTCTTTCTCACATTTAATGCAGATTCAATCCTACACATTCTTTCCTCTGGCTAAAATCCCAGCCACAGTATAAAAAATCATCAGGCTCTCCATGGTCTGATAACTGGGAGTCTTTGCTCCGATTCTTGAATACTCAAATGTTGCTTTGTTTTAAAGTTCCATGTTTAGCACAAATGAGGAACTCAGTAGGTTTTGCTTAGTTAAGAAAAAAAAAAAAGAGAGATCTCCTCTAGAAAGAAAGTAATGAATGATTTGTGGGAGGGAACGTTCATTTAGAGAAATTCAGAGACTACACGTCTCCACTGTGTTCCCCCCTGCATTTAATGATATGGCCACAGACTAGATGACACACAGGATACAGTTATATGAGGCAGCTTCATACAGACTCACACAAAGCACAACTCCAGCCATCAGCCCTGAGCAAGGCACCCAGGAAGGCAAGTCTGTGCTCAGCCTCAGTTAAACTGCTGCTGGTACCCTGGGTGACTCTGAGTCAGCACACAAAACTGCTGGCATCACTGGCACCCCAAAAACATTTACACGGGAGTCAATTCATGTAAGCACCTCTGACACTGGGATACTTAGCACTTACCTGCTAATAAATTCTGCTAAAAAACAAGGAAGAAACAAGTTTTAGGGCCTTGACAGTATACAGTGATATGGTGGATGAAACTAAATGGTGAGTCCAAAGGCACTTGCAACCTGAATTACCTTGTGATCCTAAGAGCTGATCCATATAGGTAATGTTAGCTTTCAGTTCCAAAATGCACCTGCTGATAGAGGAGGGCTGCCAGAGCCAGAACTGCCTATCTGAAGCCCTGCAGCAGACTACCTAGTCTCATGGGCTGGATCTCCAAAAAAACCCACAGGTGCACTTAATGCTAAGAACACACTGGAACATCAAAAAAAAATCATTATCGGGTATCTTTCAGTCCTATTTTTAAGGAAGAGATCACTAAACTGTTGATCTAACATTCATATATTATTTTTTCTCGCCAGCTTCTGAATGCTTTAACCAATTTCAGCAAACTTCAACCTAATGTGGTAGGGGAAACAGAGATACCAAAGATGATAGGCTCTTACAAATACAGTAACCAAAAGAGATTCCACTGAAACACAGACATCAGCATGAGGAAAACCAAAGCATGAGATACCAGCAAATCTACATAGAAAAAGGCAAAGGAAAGAAGGCTTCATACAATTTTCCTGCTTACAAAATGACTTAATTAAAACTAGACCAAGTCAGAGGGAACTAGAGCCCACGGACAGTGGGACTTTCAGAAGACAATTTTTAATGCGGAAGTTCAAAGGGTGAGACGAGAACAGCTTTTAAGACAACTTCAAGGAACATCCCACAAAGAAGACACGGAAGAATGTGCATACCTTTAATGGAGAAGCTAACAGGTTGGTGCCGGTGGGAGGACCCTGAGGGCTGATGAATATTTCTTTCAGCATCAAGAGGACAACAAAACTCCACCGAACAATGTAGAGACTAGCAAAAAAATCAAGGTGCCAGTAAATCCAGCACTGACACTAACCTTCCATTCAGGTCATGTCAGGGAAAGTGAAAATTCACTCCTACTCACCCTGCTACCTACTAAACATGAAGGGAGATGGGTCACACATGCATATAAATGACTGCAAATTTTACTCGAGGTAACAGGCACAACATGAACAGTCTCTGTAAGTCATTTTGGGATTTCTGAGGGCCAAAACCAGTACACTGTTTGAAATGTTTTATTTAGTGTTCAAGCAGTTTCAGGCACAGTATCGTATCTGTTCTACC
The DNA here is from genome assembly GCA_013400735.1 of Pomatostomus ruficeps. Taxonomy (NCBI): domain Eukaryota; kingdom Metazoa; phylum Chordata; class Aves; order Passeriformes; family Timaliidae; genus Pomatostomus; species Pomatostomus ruficeps. The sequence goes on along the minus strand of VYZT01034596.1, from coordinate 288,524 downwards.
ACACAAAGGACTGAAATGAAATTTTCCTATCACTGTGCATAATCCTGTTACTCTACACTGTATATAAACTATACAAAATCATCCCAAAATCTATCCTAAAACCAAATGTCTTGTCCTTATCTATTAATCTCCAGGAGTTTTCCAATGTTCTTTCTGCAGGCAACTTTCATCTGACATGCAGCCTAAATTTACTCACAGCCAGTTTATACCCATTTGTTCTTGTGCTAACCTTGCCCTTTAAATCTAAGAGTTCTTTCCCCTCCCTGACCGTCACCCCTCTGATGTATTTATAGACAGCAGTCATGTTCCCTGTCAGCCTTCATACTGTAAACTGAACAAGCCAAACCTCTAGTCTCCTCCGGTTAGGCAGGCTCTCCAATACCCTGAACACCCCACTAGCCCTTCCCTGCACCTGTTCCAGCTTGAATTCCTTCCTTGCAGACAGGCAACTAGAACTGTACAACACATGCCACAGAAGGGCCCAATAAGGCACTCTACAATAGCATTAGTACACCCTTATCCCATGGAAATAAATCCCCAATAATCTGCCTTTTCCACCAATGCATCAGCTGTGACCCTTAGCCTGCAGTGAAGCAATACACACCACGGGTTTCTGAGAGCTGGCTAACTCTGTTAGACCTCTAATAAACCCTGGTGACAAGCACTGAAGTGCTGCAAATGAAACACTACACCAGCATTAAAGGCATAGCTTTATCCTCTCAATTTAGTAACCACAATGGTTCAGTCTGTTGTGTGTTGACCCAGACTCCCAGTCCCAAACGAGAGCCTGTTGGCCTTCCCAATGCTGAGGCAGTCACTCGACCAAGCACCCAAGAGAAAACATATCTAACAAAACAAAAACAAAACAAAAACACTCAAAGAAACAAACAAAACAAAAAAATCCCCCCCAAAAACACACACAAAAAAAACCCCAATAAAACCAAAACCACACATACACGCAAAAATGCAAAAAAACCCACCAAACAAAACAAAAACAACATACCAAACAAAGAAACAAGGACAAAAACCGGACACAGATAACATTTGTTAGTTCCAGCACTAAAATCCTACAGGAAATAAATTTGGTCAGCAAAGAAAATCTGGGACTCAAATCTCTACAAGCCAGAGTGATAGGCAAGGGAGACTAACTTTGTATCCCATTTTCCCATTTATTTCTTACCATCCACTGTGGGCCACCAAGAGACAGGATATCAAGCTGTCATTTAATTAAACACCACATAAGTGTTGCAATTAGACTCAGGCTGCTTTGGTGAAAACAAGGGAGATGAAAATGGTTGGAAGGGTTTTACTGTATGGCAAACTCTTGGCTGGTTTAAAGCATCTCATTATGGTTTGTAAGGTTGCTGTGTTGCAGACACTTCTGGGACACCTGAGGACTCTGCTCCAGGCTTCAACTACTTCTGAAACAGGTGACCCAAAGGAAATACACTTTGGTTTGCAAAAGCTACCTTTCTTCTCAGGCACGGGGTTATTTTCCCCTCCATTTCATGAATGAGTTTTGGATATTGAGCTCTAAAGCCAGTGGAAAAGAGGTTAGACAGACCTTGAATGTGCCACTATGGAAAAAAACTTCTGTCCTAATTATTTCAACACTGTCTCCACTCTTCACACTCCCTTGAGATCCTGTAGGTTCTCATTATTTATATTCGATTTGGTAATACCTTGGTAAACAACTGAAAGATACTGTACAGGCTCACAAACCTTTTGTTTTATGCAACCAGTAGCACATCCACATTGTGCATAAAACAAGTGTTACTGCTCCACTAGAGTTCTTCCCACTGCAGCCAGAAAAGGACAATCCATCCTGCTACAGAAGTCATTATTACCCTTTAAGTGTGACGAAAAAGCCACAGGGAAATTCTAAATGCTGACTTGCTAGAGCAGTTAATTTTCCCCCTGCCCTGAACACAAAGGTCTGAAGCTAGTACTGGATTTGAACTATTCCAGCTGCTACAATCTGTTCTGCACTGCACCCTCTGTGGCACTCCCCACACTGCTGATACCTTAGAGCTAAGGGCTGCACCACAACCCAATCAAATTACCACACACAGCAGTTAAGTGTTGGGAAGGCAGGTCCGGCTACTAGAGCCAGAGAAAAAACAACTTATCAGCTGGACTGGGAATTAACATCAATGCCTACAGGAAACTGGATATCCTGGAGCCAAAACGCTGCTCTTCCCTATGTTCATGGCAGGAAAACCCACCTATTAGGAGCATGCCAGCACAGAAGCCGAAAAATAAGGACTGGGCACACTCCATAAATGCAGCTCAAACCCAATGAGTCTTTAGCCTTTCCTAAGGTAACTCTTCTCCCCACATGGGAAGTCATCAAAAACAGTTTCTGCCAAGATACCTCTTGCAATATGGGCATATGCAAGGAATAGGCTCTACTCTAAAGTCTAGGTCTCAAGATCACTTTTCCTCCATAGTCCCTTTCTCACATCTTTTGTGCATTAAAACTAATTTAATTCACTTTTATTAGCAATTTCAGCTTCATGGTAAAGAGGTTTTAAGGGATGAAAGTGCTAGATTAACGTATACATTACTGATGTCCATGCACCCCCAGCAGCTCAAGACTCACCAGCTAACAGCAGCTGCTTGGAAACCCTTCACAAGTTTCTTTTTCTTCCCCAGATGGTGAAGTCTTTTTCCTCCGTGCATTAAATACTCAACAAAACACACTCACCAAATTATCATATCAACCCATAACCATGCATGATAATTATTTCTTAAATCAGGATTTCTTCTACCGAATTTCAACCAAAATAAACATGGTATAGAGAACAAATGTATGCTTATAGTGAACAACCATTCATCAGCTTAAGTAACTCTAATGGATGTCACTTTAAACTAAGCCTGCACCATCTGTTCTACCCCTCAATTAGCAAGCAAAAAAATTATTCAATACACAGTTTAAGAAAGCCAGCTAATTTATGTAAGTTTTATTTCTCTTCAGCTCAGTGAAATGTGCTCTTGCAATGCTTGATACTCAGAAAAAGATCAGAATGAAAGGTTGCTTTCTCTAATGCAATTAGGAATTTTGTCAGGGGAAATAAAATATCCGTGCAATATTTCACCGTATCAAAAAAATTCTCGTTAACATCTCACCATACATTTTATTTTAAAGAGCATGACGTCTCTCTCAGTAACAAAATCAGTCGGGAGCTAAATAAATCAAATCTGAAGTGCTGCATACATGAACACAAACAAAGCTCAGGACACAGCCCTGTCCTGACAGACTGAGTCTACCAGCACAGCAGGAGGCTGTGGATGTGTCCTCAGACCCGGGGCCCTGTTAACCATGTCAATTCCTCACTTGCCTCTCAG
>VYZT01034596.1:269325-285160 GCA_013400735.1 Pomatostomus ruficeps | reverse complement strand
TCAATTCCTCACTTGCCTCTCAGAGGCAAAAGCCAGTCCTGCAGGCTGCTGGGCACAGAGCCTCGCACAGACCAAGCAGCACTAGGACAAAGGGACCATCCCATGCAAGGTGAGATTCTCTCCTTGGAAAGCAAACCCTGACCAGCAAGAGCAGTGCAGCACTGAAAATCACTATTTGCCAAAGTGCATGAAAAAAATACAAAGCTTCAAGCAAGTCCTTACTGCAAACCTTCATCCAGTTTCACTTCAAACTGGCCTCTCCTGCCACTCTGCAACATGCGAAAACACTGAATAGAATCTCTCTTTGCTATGTTGGACCCTGACCTGCTTGAAGGCTCTGTCACCGCCAACCTCCGGATGTTTGTCTAAAACAACCCTGCAATAACAAGGGCTATTTTCACTGGAAACCTCAACTCCAACAGCACAGGCAACACATCCCAGGGAAACCAAAGGTGCAAGAGACCTCATCGCCCAGTGTTGAGGAGAAGCAGGCAAGGGAAGGTCACTGTCAAACACTCTCAGTTCACCTCCAGGAATATCGGGCTGGTTGAAAACTAAGATCCTGGACATATTACTTTACATTACACCTTAATATGAAACATCAGTGGTACATCATGGTGTGGGTACTGGGAAAGGCTCATCAGCCACAGATGAGCCAGGAGATCCTGCACACTTAACATCGGCATTACTAAATACCGCAGAAGCAGCTCAAAGCGAGATGGCTCACCAAGGGATTACTGACGATTTCAGCTCTCTCCCCTTGCCACAGGATTGTGAACCTGAGAAGACATGGCTAAAGCCTCTGACACTGCTGTGCTGTTTTGCCTCTTGTCTCAAGACAGACAGCTCTGCACAGGCCTTAGTTATTGTTCGGAGATTCAAAGCTCAGCAAAATAACTCTCTTTTATGCTTAGATGAGGAAGAAAAGGAGTGAAGCAGAACCACGATCCTGAAACAAAACAGACCAAGCAAAGCACAAAATCAAGAAACACAACAGAGAGGGAATTCCTCTTTGGTCTGCAGCATCCTGCAATACCTTCACCAGCCCAACCTCACTGGTGTAATCCATAACTCCTAGTGCCCCACAAAAACACAGGCTGTCTGCTTTATGTAACTGCACTCTGAAGAGGAGTAAGAGCTCTCAAAGAGAGCTTCATCTTTTACTCTTCTTACTTCATCTTTTCACTCAGCACCGTTCTTGTGTCTTCTATACACCTGTAAGCACTGCTGAGAAAACTCAAGCCTACAATGGCTGTTGGGTGCAGTTCAAGCACGCTCCTGGCAAGCACAAACAGGCAAATGGCTTTGCACTGGACCTCAGTGCCTTGTTTCATGTAATCATCTTTTCGTTTCCTTGAGTTGAAAAGCATCCTGAACTGTACAAGTGGCTTCTGTACCTAAGGCAGCTGCCTGCTACAAAGCAGGAACCAGTGATCAGGTCATAAGACCATTTGTTAGAAGAGTTTCAGAGTACTGAGTGCTATCAGAAGCATGTTAGGCATCACTATGTTTCACACATGGTGTTTTTAACAGACTTGGGACAGCACCAAGCGAAGAAAAGCCTCTCTGCCCTCCATCATTCTTTTTTTTCCCTGAATCTCTTGGAAAAAAAGACTCCATAGTCTACAGTCATGGTGCTGAGGTCAAGGACTTCACAAAATAGTGTCATGAAAAAACAGAAACAATGTACACAAAACCAGCAAAGCCTAAAAAGTCAATGATGGCCATGACATACACAGATCAAACTTGTATGCCAATGAAGGAGACAGCTTGAGCCTTCCTGTACAGGTGCAATTTCATCATCGGTTCAAGCTCCTTTTAATCCAAACTGAACTGGCTTGCATTAGAGATGTCACTTCTCTGGTTCACTGATGTTTCCTCCGTGATAACGTATAAGCACAAGTGTTTAGTTAGAGGAGTCTGAGGCAGGCAGGAGCCATGAATCAACTGGATGCTGTCGCAAGATAATGGGTCTGTTATCCAAACTCAGTCTTATTCTGAGAATATACACTTTATCACTCAAGTATTACGAAATTTCAAATCATGCAGATGATCTCAATCTTTGTTTTAAGCTCATACTTTTTCAAATGAAGAGACTGAGGTGAGAAGAGAAACAGACTATGAATATTTCAGCTTCTTCCACTGTGACCAGACTATTGCAGTTTAGCTCTCCAGATGGCTATCCTAGGGCAGTGATGCCTGGCCTTTCACTCCTAAAGTTGACACACTAATCCATGAACTGGATCAAATGACACCAGCTCGCCTGTGCTCTCCCACACCAGACAAAGCTGAGCTTCCGAACCCCCACCCCACAAGCGGTCAGGAAAAAAGTCAATGATAAGGCAGATGCAGGCATTAAAACAAAAGGAAGAGATTGGCATAGGAGGGTACACTAAGCCTTGGCTGGATCCTGAAGCAGACATCACTACATCACTGACCTCCACAAAGTCACATTGCCCCAGTCAAAGGCTTCACATCTCCTACTATTCTCATTCACAGAGAAAACACCCTCCAGACATCTGAGACATGTCTCTGTTATGCTTACTTATTAATCACAGCAAATGCTATCTATAGAACACACACATTAATGAACAGCCAGCTCAGCAGCATGAATTCTGGAACAGAGTCACTGCAGTACAAAAGTGCCACCAGTTTGTTACTGGAAAATGAATACCACAGAGATCATTGTACGTGTGTAGTTCAACAGATAAAAGATTGAGAAGACGAGCAAGTTATCTAAATAGAAATTCTGCAAACTAAGTGTGATACTGGGACTGCAAAGCATTGCACAGTTCTCTGATCAACATCACTTCATGAAATCCATGTAAAAAAAAAATAGCACATTTTGTAACAATTTCAGTTTTACTGTGCTTGGGTTACTCTTCCACTGAGAATCAGGGAAGTTTGTAAGAGAAAGCCAGTTAGCAGGAAAAGGGGCAATAAGAATATGCAATGCTCTCAGAAAATTGTATGTACGCTGCTTGTTCACAGCAGCAAAATAAAAATTTCTTCCTGTGCTCCACCAGAACGGATCCTCCGTTGAGACCTTATTAGCTTTGGTGGTTTTGGTGATTGTGTTGAGCTCCAGAGCACTTACAACCTATACAGACAGTCCCCTCACTTCTACAGGTGTGAACTCCAGTACAACTCTCAGTTAAATATCTTTAGGCTCAGCTCTACAGGTGCTTTCACTCTGAGATTCTCCTGGATATATCAGAAAGGAACATTATTATATCCCACACAATAGCTTCAGGACTCTATTAGAGTTTTCAGAGAGCCTCATGAACAGACCAGGACAGGAGTTCTCCAAGGCACAGTTGAGAATCCCTCCCCACTCCCACAGTACATGGCTGTGGTAGGGCTTCCTCTCTAAACCTGCAGGGAGATGAAGTAACGGGACAGGGATAACAAGGCAGTGGAGTTCCATACCAACTCATCTCAACACTACCAAATTCAACAGAAGACTCATACACACAACATTATCTTTCTTGAGCTAAGTACAACCGATCTACTGTGTTGCCCACAGAAAACAGGAAAAGAAGTCTAGCAAGACTTAATGACAGTGAAAACAAATGCAGTTTATATATGCTTTTTCAGTTTTATAAACCTTTTAGTATGGCAGGAAATCATCAACATTGCTAACTACTGGGATGATCAAACTGTGCCACCAGCTAAAAACGTACACAAGGAAACCAGGATATGACAAATTATGAACACCAAATGTAAATCCACTGGTGCTTAAAACACCATTTACTGAATTCTTACTGCCTTGAGTCCTCCTCAGTATCACAGTAACTATCAACTACCAAGATATGGAACAACAGTCACTGATTCAGTGTAATTACCCGCTTATAGAACAGTATAATAGAATGTCTAACTATACAGCTTTCATTTAGCTCAAGTAGCACTTGACATTGAAACTTCTGAAAATAATCACATTCCACCTGACAAATCTTACCTTATAATTGCTGGAATTTACCCAAGAAGTGGCCAGTCCATCAACCATTTTATCCAGCATAGTCTGATCATGTTCAAGATCAGCTGACTTCTGTTTATCTGAGAAATAATCTATCAATTCCTGGCCAACCTGAAGTCTCTTTCCAACATCCTTCTGCAGCACCTGCGCTAAGCAGTACTCCATACTGGGCTCCATAGTGTCTCAGAAATACAGCAGCAGCCAGAAAGCCAGAGGGCAGCAGGGCCAAAAACTCCCTCTACAAACGTACGCAGGAGGTCGCCTCTTTCTTCGATGAAGGTTACTGAGAGCCTGGGTTTCAAAGATGCAATTCTGAGAATGGCAACAATGCACCATGTGTGTGTGGACAGCAGCTGGCAGGATATTAAAAGTCCAATTTAAATAACTAGTAATAGATGAAGCAACGAGTAGCACTGTACAGTTGAGTCTGCAATAAATCCCAATTCAGCAGTCCATTCTGAAAGAAATGAAAAAGAACAGTATTATAGGTTAAATTAAGACTGGAGAAAAAAAAAAGATTGAAAGCATGTCACAAAATAGGTTATTCATATACAGCTGCGAAGCTGTGGTAAGTCAGATACGAGCAGCATTGGTCTATTTTAAGGAATTACACAAGGTAGGTCAGGACAAAAACTTTTGGTTTTTCTTTACAACAGCAGTTACCCATCAGTTCCCTAGAAGTTTTAGTGACAGACAGTAAATTTGCAGCTTAAAGTAACAGCTGATTAACAATCAGTATTACTGCAACTGCCACCATCCACCCAAAAAGGTGGAGATAAAATCCTTAAGCAGGTCACCAGGAAAACCTATCTACTTTAAGTGAAAGCAGGAAGAGGTCTGGATCCTGTTTTGACTTCTGGCCTTCCACAATCAATGTCATCAGCTGGTCAGCAAGATAAAGCACTAACACAGGGCTCCAGGAATGTAAAATGATCAGTTTTCAAAAACTAGGTGCTCAAGCTGTTTCCAGGCTGAATTCTGTTACATCCCAACTACGTATGTCCAGGAAACAGCACTCACTGGCACACTCTAAATGCAGTTCTGACAACCAAGGCCACATACAAGAAAGGTCAGGCCAGACTTCACTGCCACTCAGGCACAGCATCACCTCAGAAGCTTTCAGCTTATGCAACAAAACAAAACAAACAAACAAACAAAAACCAACAACAACAAAACACCCCTGTATGTTTGGGCTCGGGTTAGGCTCCTGAACCTTAGAAACTCTCTTGTCCACGGACTTCATTAAGGACTTTTTTTTGTCCCCCCCATCCAGACAGCCTGGGAACAGACTAAGGGCCTGTCCTCCACCTTCCCACAAACCAGGGCTCCTGGCATCACCATAGTGCTTCCTGAAGCACTTGCTCATCACAGGTTAGCTCCTTTAGGAAGGGGGTGATAAAAACCCAGGGTGTCTTTTTGTTTCCTGGCTAATAATACCCGAAGCTAGAAATCTGCCCTACTTTTTCTGCTAACATGAGGAAAGCAGGTCAAGCTCAGAGTAAGGGAAGAGGCTGTGCAGCAGACACCTGGTTCAATAAACAACTGGAAGGAAGCTGGAGGCACAAGTTCACTAACTGGAAGCACTGGGGCAGCAAATCTAAATACCTTCTGTTTGAGCAAATAAGGCCTTCACAAAAGTCTTAACAACATGAAGAGGACCTGACAGCAGATGAGATGCACACAAGAACCCCAGTCTGGAAACAAAAGCACGCTTTGCACAGCAGACTGTTCAGTTCATTACCTCACCCCCATCCTCCTTGGCCACATCTTACCACCACCAAGCACAGCATCTAGATTCAGGCCTGAGGGCTTAAGCTTCCCTAACCCTACAGCATTGCCACATGTATCCCAGCTTCCCACACTGGTTGTGCAGAAGTCACCAGAGTGCAGGTCCCTCCATTCCAGGCAGCCAGTTCAAATCGCCGCTGGCTGATGGGGATCAGAGCTGGTTCTGTACACCAGGGGACTGACCTCAGCCAACTGCCAGGCAAATCCTACCCTCAGCCTGAAGGGATTGCTCATGTCTGTACACTAAGTTCCCTCCTTGCCAGCAAAACCTCACCCCCAGACCAGCAAGGAAGCCTTGGCTGCAACTGCACACACGGCACCTCAAGCTTTGAGTTAGTGCCGTGACAGATTACTGCTGTCACCCCTACCAAAACCTAAACCATCTCAAGGACAAACAAAACTCCCACCATTTTGTTTCAAATCACCTCAAGAGGGATTTGATTTTAAATTCTAAAATTGTCAACACCCCTTCAAATCAGTACTCTTAACACCTTTTTCTTTCTAAAAGAAAGTTCCAAACTAGAAGGAAGTATTGCCTTTTTATTGCAGTTTCTACTGATGCTAGTTTCTCACTTGGTCGGTTTAGCACCAAATCAGAAATAAGTACTCTGAGCTTTCCCATCCTCAATCAAAATGGTTCATGATGTGGCACCAACTCCCATGGTAGCACAGGCACAAAACCAGAGCCACTTCCACAATTGTACAAGCACAGCAGACATTTTCATCCAGGTCTCCCTGTCTGCAGCTTTGAATACTGGCCCCTGCCCTGCCCTCTGGCACAGGCTGGTCTTGCTCTTTGCTGCAGACACTCCAGTTATGGGAGACAGTCTTACACACAGCAGTGTCTAAGTATCCAGTGGAAGGATTTTCACACCTTAGGGAAGCATTTCACTGGACACCTCACCAGCACAGAGTTACTGGAGAAGGGATAGGGAACTGGTATGAAACTGCTACCATATTCTAGCTGAAACCCTTCAAGTTAGCTGAGCAGTTTGTTTCTGGACTCCAGAAGCTGCACACATGTTCAAAAGGAGACTCTTCTGTTAAACTGGATAGAACATGGTGAAGGAAGTCTAACTGCTTTTAAAATGGAAATGTAGAACTTGCTTAAACTTGAAAATTCAGATTACAGAAGGGTGTGAATGAGTGCTAGTCACCACAGAATAGCCATTTTTTATTAACATTGAACAGAGGCAAGTCCCAACACATCCAAAAACCATTAGCTGGCCATACTGCCATGAGAAACGAGCATTCAAAGTTTCAGGTCTGTCTTCTATGTGGTTTTCATTGAAGAGTTTGTAAGTCTGTGCTGCAAGCATAGAAACAATCTTTAAAGCAAACCAATGTAAACAAATTTCTCTCCATGTTCCTTGCTTTTTAAACACATGAAAGAAGGCATAGGATAAAAATCATGGTGCACTATGGAAGAACAAATTTGTGTCACAACTTTGAGGACTCTATATACGTTACGGCACCACTATCAAATGCATACAGGGAAGAAGAGCCAGAAACATCTTTGAATCCCAGGGAAAACAGTAATAGGAAGGCAAGAAGAAAAGTTCAACATGGCTTGCATCTACCAACAGGTGTTTAAAGAGCACTTCCCTTAAAAAATAAAAAAAAAAGGTATTTCTACACATGTTAGGAAGTCTGCTGACTCTCCTCTTCCCCACAGGAGGAAGTGGAAAAAATACCACCTGAGAAAAACAAGACCAAAGCTGACAAAAAAATTAACTTCCCAGACAATGAAGCATATGGCTGCTGCATCCCATCAAGTTTGCAATGATCTGTTCAAACTCCCACATAACAAGCTTTCAAAAACACTAAGCCACAATCTCAGCCCCAGTGGTCTGCTTCTGTTCCTGGACTTTTTGGGTAGCCAATGTTACAAGATATAAACTACTTTGGACTGGGATGTTGAATACAACCTCTTCCCACAGAAGAACAGTCATACAGAACTCAAAATTAATAACTCAGTGGCACAGGTCCTGTGTTTGGAGCTCCTCCAAGTTTTGAGAAGGGTTTCAAGTATAAGCTCCAGAGCAAGGGTTTTCTCCAATCCTCCTCCAAGCCTTGTAGTCTGCCCTCTAAGAGACGGGCTAGGCTCAATACGTAGACAAAATAATCCAAGAGAAAAACTACCCCAATTCTGTCACTGGGAAAAAAAGTTCTTTTTCACTAATAAGCCATCAAAACTATGTGCCTCATAACACCCAAATTTTCCATCAACAGCTATACAGGAGAAAGCCACTATAGAGAGGTTTATGTTTAATGCCATCATGAAGCTCAAAACAATGAATTTAAAGGGGAAAGCTGACAAAGACCAAACAGCCCAAAGTTACTCAGCTTATATACTACCATCATAACAGCTGATACACTTCACAGTAAAGCAACTGGCTCAACACATAGAATAAATTAATCCAAACAGTAATAAGGAAATACTTGTTACCTAAGATGCTGTGGCAATATTAAACTGGGTATATAAGTCAATTATTTTCAGCACTTAGGAGAACACCACTGACCTCAGACTAAGTGAAAGAGCATGATTTGCAATTCTCAAATAAGATTTTATCTTAGGATAACTTCACAGGAAATTTTGAATCTTCTTCCTCTTGCAAGGAAGGAAACCTGAAGCATATAAAAAACGCACTACTACTCTCTCAGGGCCCTGCCTGTCCTTGGGAGTTCTTCCCATATAGCTATTTGACTTTAAAAACTATGTTCTACTGTCTTCTGCTCTAGACATCAGGTTATCATCTTTGCCATGTTTCACTGTCATCTTCATTTGCCAAAAAGTCAATGCAGTCCATAACGTCCCCAGACAACTGCTCCAGACACAAGCATGCAGAGACAAGCCTCTTGCTGCCACTCACAATCACTGGAGGCAAGAGCCAGCACCACTCAATAACCAGCTCTTTCCAGTCATCTTCCTGAAGGTATCTCTTGACTTCCAGCCAGTAAGCTTAATTTGTAACCAACTAACAAACATGACCACACTCCTTTGGTGTCTTTTTTTTTCCTTTTTGTGTACGTGGTTAGTTGTAGCCCAACAGCTATAGAAATAACACAGCAACACAATTGTACAAACAAGCCTCCTTCTTCACAGGTCTCAGGACCTAACTGCATAGTCACTTCAGTTTAAAATTAGTTCAAGGTATATTCAAGAGACCTTGACTTTCCACAACAAAGAATGCTTCTTCAGGAGATCTCCACCCCAGCCAAATGGAGCAATTTTTTCAAATATAAAAGCAACCAGGCATCCAACCTGCAGCAGTTTACCACTTCTGCAAGGTGGGCAGTGTAAATATATAACTAATTTGGTTTGCTAGCCAAGCCCCCTTAGGCAAGAAGTTCAGAGCTATTAGAACAGCACCTGAAAACCACATTCTGCAAAGACTAAATGGAGATCTCATCAGCAAGGCAGTGTCAAACTGCAGCTCTGCAGGAAGGGTGGGTGGAAGTTCTCAGCCCTCTGTCCATTCCTCTATTTTTGCTTCCACCGGTACAGCTATAGCCTCCCCAGAGGGGATTGGTGTCAGGGCTCTACAGAGTATTACAATCACCGGCACTCAATCAAATCTACTCTTCCCTCGGGTGCGCACGTAGCCGTGAACAAAGCAGCTCAAAGTGTTCATACTCGTTCAGATTCTGAGAGAAGGAGATGGCAAGTATAACACCAAGTGTCCTACTTGAAGAAGAAAGCAACATTTTTCTGGAGCTAAATGGAGTTCGAAGGAAACACCCACCCAGCAAGTGACAGATGGGCTCTCCTCATTGTTCACCTGTATCCATAAGTAGGCAAAAATGTTTCTTTAGTGCCAGGGAATATTACACAATCACTGTGATTGTTTTAAATCAGTAATTAGTGCTGCCCTGTACTTGAGCCTCCCCCGTATCCAAAGATGCTATCTTAGATTTCCAGACTGACAACTCATGCTTTTCTAATTAGCTGGCGGGACAGCCCCGTCCTTATCTCCCTGTACCAAGTGTCTCTGCCAGCACTTGATGCTCTCCTTCCATGCCCCATCCAGTAACTTTAACTGTCCTCAGACAGTGCCAGTGCCACCACTTCAGTCCAACCTGGCGGAAAAGCGAAGCACTGCCTAGGTGGATGCAGTCTCTTTTTGGGAAGGTCTTCAAAGGGGGGTTTCTTTCTCTTCCCACAGCACCTGCCACACTAAAGCAGTGTAAAACTCTACTGCTGCAGGCAGTTCATCCTCAGAAGAGCCAGGTCTGGCTGAAGGTTTGCTAGGACTCTGCTAAATACTGGCTGGTCTTCAAACTTGCCTGGCGTCTGTGAAGGGGTTCATATTCACAAGTACAGCCAATAACCAACCTACAGCAGGGCACAACACCACTGCCATCAGGAATGCTGAAGCAGATTTCTAGAATGAAGACAGCTGAAAGATTTCCAGGGCTTAAGCTAACCGTGGCCTTCTCCCCCATACACAAGCCTTCTAGGCCAGATGCTGGCTGTGAAAGTTGCATTACCTAGCCTGGGTAAGATGAGAGATAACCTTCAGATAACAGAAATTCTTATGCCTCCACTAAAGGTTTACACTGCTGCCTGGGTAACTGAACACCTCACACAGAGCTACCAATTTCAGCAACGCAACAATCTTCAAAAAAATCTCCTCAGTAATGAAGCTGCAGCAAATCAAGATAACTCACAGGTCACCTCAATGTGACTCCAATACCCTACACTAATGAAACCACTTTGCAGAGTGGGAGTTACTCTTCCAGAGTAGGGCAGAAAATGAGATGAGCTTTAACATCTTTTGTTTTCCTAATACAACCCCTCTCTGAAATTAGTTTGGTTTTAACTTTGTCTGAGACCAAGGACAAGTCTAGAACGAGCTTTCAAGGTCTCCTTCCTTTTTAACAGTTCAAGTGCCAAGATGCAGCTCAAAATCCTACAATGTCAGGAGCTCTTCTGTGTGAACTCCCTCTTGTAGACATCTCAGTCCTTGGTTCCAAGGTAACGTTCTACAAGCAGCTTATTAGGGACCTACGGGACCAGTGGTGGAGGGGACACATGACTATCATCATGGCACTTAATTCTGTAAATAGTACTTGAGTTTTGGGTTTATGTGTATGAAAATATCGGCCCTGTCCCTCACTCTAGAGACCTAACCTTATCTCAGAGCCTGCAGACTGCAGCTCTGGCACTGTGGGACCCTGGCACACAAACCGTACAGCACTGGCTCTACGACATCCAGCTTGGCTCTGAAACGTGTCTGAGCCAAGGGTGTGCAAGGTTCCCTCCAAAGGGCTGTGGTGGCATCCCAGAGGAATGGAAGTGGCATCAACGCCCCTCCTACAGCAACTAGGAGAGCAGGACAAAATTCTCCAGTCACATCCTAACCCTCTCCTCCACAATCCAGCTGCAATATTGGATCATCTGGAAAAAACAAGGGAAGAAAAGGAAAAGAATAGACTTTCACCTGTAGTCTCGTGGGTAAAATGTTTAGCAAGGTTTGGAAGTAGAACACTGCTGAGAATTAGAGCAGTGACCCATCATCACTTGCAGTTTGCTGGCAGGACATGTGGCTTCACAGAACATCTGAATCTTGTAATCTCTCTTTGCATTGTGACTGATGAAGTCCCTCGGGCTAAGATTACTAATTTAGGCAGTCCTGAAGATGGAAAGTATCTCCTTCGCGTACATGACTTGAAGAAAAAAGTGGTATAATACCACCTTCCTATTTCACAGGCAGCTGTAGGGTAGGAATTCAGTGCCTTCCAGAGAGTCACTGCAAAGAAAGTCTCCAGAGGCAGTGGTAACTGAGGGTGAGAGAACACCTTGGGAAAAAAAACAACCGATACCATCACATGCTGGTATAAGATCTGAATAACTGAATTTTAAAGAGAGCCCTGGGTTTGACATAAATTTCTTACTCCAGTCCTCCAGGACCTTGCTATTCCTACTGATATATAACTGGCTAATGACACAGAAATAAGTTTTTGTGTAAAAGTCCAAGCCAGAACTACCCCAGAAGGAAGTACTTGAGAGACAAGTGCTAGCAGTAAAATGACAGGTTGGAACGGAAAAATAATCCACAAGATCATACCTTGGATGCAAGCCCTCAAGCGACACTGGCTGTGAGATGCAACAGCAGCAGTTTGCGAGTCAACAGTTTTAGAAAAAGGTTATTTTCTTGTCTCTCTTCAGGCTTCCCAGCTAATGCCCATTTCTCTTCCATGACTAAACATAAATTTTTTGCATGGCAAAACAGGGGTCTTTGCCTACTCCCTGTTCTCCAGGGCTGCCATGGAAACTCTTGGGCAAGGAGAGGAGAGCTCGGCAGCAGCAGGATTCCAATAGCTGCCAGGGGAGTAGAAGCCAGCACCGAGAATCAGTTCAGCTGCAGGGAAGGGAAGGAGGGTTACCCTCTACATCCAGGCACAAGCAGATTCTACTCACCCTGGCACTTGCAACTGCACAGAAGTGACAGCCAAAGAAACCCCTCAACACAGGCTGCAGGGGAGTGCAGAAAGCCACCATGACACTTTAAGGTATATAAAACAGTGGGTGGAGGAAGCACAGGACAAGGAGGAGCAGAAAGAGGTTTTATTTGACAGTAACATAAACTGGGCTGAATCCTAGTAACAGTTAAGAGAACTTCTGGCCTACGAAACCACCTGCATGCAACAGGCAGACACACACCTGCAATTCCCCCCTTCTGCTCAGCAGTATTTTGAAACACGTGTCAAAATCTGACTTTATTTTGATCAGCTCTCTGCCTCAGCAAATTACTGTTGCTTCAATTTGGCTTTCTGAAATATCTTGGAATCTAAAGCACGTACAAGCAAAATGTAAAGGAAGGGCCACAGATTAAGTTTGAAATACTGAACACTGCATCAGGGACTGGCCTGGTTAGGCTGTTTAGTCTGTTATCTTGCTGGTGGTGGAAACAAATTAGAAATTTTATATCTTCCCACTCACAATAAACTAATGATGACGACGCTTCTCTAATAATTAATTTTGTGGCTCCTACTTGGCATACTTGTTTCTGGATGCAGAATGGACATCTCCCTCCCTGCAGAGCCAAACATGCAGAGATGTGATTAAGGGGCAGAACAGGAAGCCAGATGAACTCAAACACTAACTATGAATTGAGATCAAATCTCTTGGGGAGCACCTGCAGCCTCTTGGACAAAACTCATTTGTTGCCCTTCTATAACTTGAACAGTTACAACTCCAACCAGTTCATTTAGGATTTATAGTGTTTTTTTTCAGGTGTAAGAGTGCTAATGCTGCCAAAGAGAGGAGAAAGTGAACTCTCCCATGTGTGACAGAGCCAGACACCAGTGCAGTGCAGAATACCAAGGAACATGTATGTGCTCAGCTCCCCAGGTACCCTGCTGTGCAAAGCTCATAACCAGCTCGTGTCAGGCTTTCACACAGCTCTGAGAACTGCTAACAGGCTGGGCCAATGGACAAGATCCAAACCACTGAATGAGATCTAAAGAAACACGTAATGCGCACTTCATCACTGTATAGCACGATGGAAAAGGAGCAACTGAGCAAAGCACAACATGAAATAAACACCATCAAACAGCGAGGTAAAGCTAACGCTGCACATCACTGTCACATCAAGCTTCATCAAGGAAAGAAGCAAACCTCTTCCCTCACAGTCAGACTGCTTAGAATTTACTTAGTCTGAAGAAATTAATAGACAAGGACAGTCTATTTTATTCACTCAGGTGACAGACCTTTCTATACTTGCCAGCATTTTCTCCACTGCACTGGCAATCACTGCTCCAAGGTGTGCTGGCACTGTCAGAATCCAGGAGAAGCTTCAATTACAACTACCAGCCAAGGAGGCGTGAACAGCAGCAAGCCCCATCCAGGCATGCCAACAAGATTGCCAGCCCTAGTCTAGGCAAGGCCGGAGATAATGAGAGGCTCTGGGTGACAGGTGAGCCTGATCCAAAGTCATCTGAGGCCAGCAGGGACCTGTAATGGCAGTCCACAAACTTCAAAGCTGCATTACTCTCACAATAAAATCCACAAGTATGTTGAAATGGTGACCTACATGCAGGGAAGGTCACTGCTTTGTCCATCTGAACATTTCGTGTCCAGCCTCTTGAAACTTCTTCTGACCTGCCCCTGACACAAAGGTTTATGAGGGCTCCTCTGTAGAGGACATCTTGCCCTCATCCTCCTCTGTGATGTTCTAAATCACTACAGAAGCGGCCAGACTTGCTGTCAGCTCCCATCCTCTAACATCCAACAACCCTGACCAAATGGCCTGATGGTTAGAGAACAATTGATTAATACGGGAGAAACAGATAAATCATTTCAGTTTGACTTTTGTTGTTTAAACATATGGTTTTCTTAATACCGAAGTTGTAGCATTGATTTAAGATTCCTACAGAACTTCAAAGACGCCTGGAGGACCAACTCATGCAATCATAGGCACTCTCTCCAGTTGTACTTCTGGGGAACATCACATGAACTAAAGAAACATTTCCACCTCCAAAACTTGCTGCTGTATCACTTTTAACACCGCTTGTTATCAGCTAAGTGAAGCAAGGCCAAAGTGTATAACTCCATGGCATTTTTCTTCTTGAAACAGAAACTTTTCAAGCTGCTTGACAGATTCTAAGGACTTCACAGGAATGTTGCACGCATCAGTATGAAAAAAATCTATTTATGTTGGCAGCAATTTAAAAAAAAATTAAGCAAGTGAGACTGTGAAATACAAAGAAAATTGCCCATGGTGACATGTCATTCCTCTGCACCTCTTGTAACTTCCAGGCTTCAGTCCCACTGACAGGGTTCAACAGAGAAAACAAGCAAAGGCTCGACTTTGCCAAACCCAGGACTGCAGCACAAAGGCTTGTTCCACAAAGCAAGCAAGCTATGTTGCCACGACAAGGAAGACCCTGAATAGGACAGCACTGCAGTTACATCCTGCACTTGGGTGTAGCTCTTTACTTGAGGGAACGCTCACTCCTATTGTAAGTTCTCAAACATATCCCTTCTCCAGCTGCAAACCTCTTAAATCCAATTCAGAATCCCACATGGAAGCAAACACTCGCACTTCCAACACCTTTCCAAGAACTAATCCAAGCACTACTGATCTAAATGGTGGATCTGTGTCTCCACGTATCAAGTGACAATACCTTCATTTGTCTTCAACAGTGCCCAGGTAGCATCAAGAGCAGCACAAAACAGAGACGCAACTGCTCAAAAGATGCAGAGAAATGGGCTGCACTGCTCAGCAGCAAACAGGACTAAGACATATTTGTCTCTGATGCTGGCACGAGTGCTGGGCTGGAGACCTCATCTCTGCTCTATCAACACTGGCTTGGCACATTTACTTAACCCTAGTCTCCTTTACTAAACACTGACTTACGAAAGAAGTCCACATGGGGCAGAGTAATCTACTGGTCAGAACAACCCACACACCTGGGCAGCCTCTGCGCTACTCCACCACAGGCTTCCCAGACAACCCTGAGCCTGTTATCCTACCTCAGTTTCCCACAACCTTCTCAAGCAGATGTGCAGGGTATCGGGGAAGGAGGCAGCCTTTCCCCTCCTCATCAGTATCTTCAGACATATAACATTAAAAATACCTTAAGCAGAGCCCACACAGGCCTGTAACACACACAACTATATTTTATTTACTCAGATCCAGTATCTCTCAGAAGCATTTCTGCAGGATTTGTCTAATGACCAACCCACCTCTTCGCACAAACTCACAGTTCTGACCCAACTTCCATTAAAAATGCTGCCAGAAATAAACGAAGGAGAGCACGGCACGTGCACAAAGGGGCCAAGCGCAACGGCTGAACCCACCCAAACCGCACGATGCTTTCGGGAGCGCAGCAGCCTCAAGCGTTAGCAAAGCCCCGCGCTGCTCGCTGAGCGCAGCACGGCCGCACCTCCCTCCCTCCGCCGAGCTGTTCGTTCCAGCGGGGACCCTCGCCGGGACCCTCTGCTCCGACACGGCCCCGGCACCGCCGCTCCCGCACGGCCGGTGCTCGGCGGCCCCAGGGTGGGAGACCGAAGGGCGGCCCCGCGCCAGGCCCCGGCAGCCCCCGCACCCCCGGTCCCGCCGG
>VYZT01034596.1:253772-269235 GCA_013400735.1 Pomatostomus ruficeps | reverse complement strand
GTGAGGTCAGCGCGCGCCGTGCGCATGCGCGGGGCCGTTACCGCGCGCCCGGTCGCCATGGCGACCCCGCCCGCCGGGAGCCGGGCCGGGGAGCGCGGGCAGGCGTGTTCCCGGGAATGGCACCCGTGTTCCCGGGAATGGCACCCGTGTTCCCGGGAACGCCAGGGGCCCGTGCCCGCTGACCGGCGTCCAGCCACTGCCGCGCCCCTGTCCGAGCGCGGACGGGCCGAACGCTTTGAGAGGAGTTCCCCGCCCTGCGCGCGGAGAGCGCGAGGGCTCGGAGCTGCCGTGTGGCTGTGCCCGCGCGCCGCCCTCCTTCGGGGCGTCCCCAGCGAGGGAAACTGTCCCACAGAGTCACACAGCGCGGCAGGCTGCAAGGGACCACTGCGGGTCACCTCGTCCAACCTCCCTGCTCCTGCAGGGCCATTCCAGAGCACACGGCACAGCATTGTGCCCAGGCAGCTCTGCAGTGAGGGAAACGCCACACTGTCTCTGGACAAGCCCTTCCAGTGCACAGTCACTGCACAATAAAGACGTGCTCCATCGTGTTCAGGTGGAAAATCCTGTGTATCACTTTCTGCCTGTTGTCTCTTCTGTTGGTGGGCATCACCAAGCACAGCCTGGATCCATCCTCTTGACATCCCCCTTTAGATATTTATACACAGGGATGAGGTCCCCTCTGTCATCTCTTCTCAAGGCTGAACAGCCCCAATTCTCTCAGCCTTTTCTAATACCAGAGATGCTCCAGTCTCTTAATCATCTTTTGTTGTCCTCCACTAGATCCACTCCATGCCTCTCTGTTTTATGCAACCTTAGTTAAAAAGGTGCATTTAAAAGAAACTAATTCTTTCTCCTTCATGGAATGATTTGTAGTGCTCCCACTTTATAACTGAGGTGAGAATGGGAAATAAATGCCCTGTGGAGAAGCTCTTTACCCAGGTGTATTTGACCTTCTTGTTCCCTGGGCTCATGACTGCTTTTGTCCTGTTGGTTGTGGGGAATGAACCTCCATGTCCCCTCAAACCAACATTGTCCTCGTCCTCTGCGCTGTGGAAGGCAGCTGACCTCCGTAACACTGCAGTTCCCAACAAGCACGAACTCCGAGCCATCAAAACGTGGGAGAGCTGTACATGGAACAAATGATTGATTTTCATTCATAATTTCATGAAATAATGCCCTTAATAATAATGCCTGTGGGGGCTTTGGCTCATGGCTCTGGCACAGCGATGACTCTTGGCAAGCCCCCTCCAAATAATCCTAGATTTGGAAATTTGTTCTTTTTTGCCATCAGGTTCCAGAGCAATACCTAACTGCTACTTTGTGTGAAGCTATCAGCACAGGCTGAATGTAAAGTCTGGAGCAGGCTGCACAGATGTCAAGAGAAAGCTGGGGATATTAGTGCTTAAAAGGGTGCCAGCTCTGAGTAAACTGAAAGCAGGTGATTACAAACCAGCTTTAGAAATTACCATGGTTCTCACCCCCAGGCAGTAGCTAATCTCCTGAGAGCCCTAACCGGCTAAGCACTACCCACAGGAGAGACACAACAGCTCTGCTTCACCTATTGTGGCTTCCCAGCTCCCACTTCACTCTGTCTGCTCCCAGGGGAAGCACAGTCCATGTGCCGAGTGCTTTCCCTCCCTGGTTGGGCAGTTCTGCAAACAGGACTCCTCCAGTGGTTTGCCCCTCTCCTGCTTTGCAGTCTCCCAATAGCACCTGAGGACAGAAGCCATGGGTACATTAATAAAGGATCAATGGTTTACTTCATCTGTTTCTGCTAGAACTACAGGCAAAGTTCTCTCAGAGAGTCTAGATAGTTCCCTCTCTGTTCCCAAAATACCTTCACATTTCATTTTGAGCAAGAAAATGAGATAAAAACTGAATAGTTCTAAGTTAGGTGAATTATGATAAGCAATATTTTGTTTTGTTTTAGTAAGAAATCAATAACTTCGTATCACACATTTACTATTTATTGTGTATCACACATTCGTTGTGAATTTATTCTCTTCAGTATTACAATAAAGAGGCATTTACTTTGGAAATCTCCCAAAACTGCCTTCTGATATAATTGTATGTTTGCCCTTTTTGACGGATTCTTACTTCTGGTTCTGGTTCTTACTTCTGATTCTACAGTCACCGTTTGGCAGCCTAAAGCTTTGTAAAGAAATGCTGAGAAATGCAGCTGGCATAGGTTAAAGTATTTTTTTCTCCCCTCCTAGGTAAAATTTGCACAGAAAATATGGCTTTTATTCTCTCTTTTGTTGCAAGACTTCAAGGGACAACAACTGGACAAAACTTAGAAGCTTCCTCATTGTGCAACTGACAGATTGTGGACATGGTCTTTATGTGTTTTCTCCACATTTTTATTGTAAAGCAGGTAAAGTCTCTGCACAGAAATAAATTTGTCACCTAATCAGCTCTAATGTTTGGAATTTTTTTCCTGTTATTACCTGCGTGTTTCCTTGCTCCCTGCAGAGACTTTTAGAACAGGTTATGCCTATATTCAAGACAACCAAATTGCTCCATGAGCAGCAGCACTAACGATGCCTGGTTTCTCACAGGTCTGTGGTCTTTGTCCCTCTAATCCGCCCTGCTCTCCCAGCAGCCCTACCTTCCTTTGTGCGTCCTGTGACATTCCCCTCCATGGGGACACAGCAGCGCAGTGGGGTTAGTCCAGGGCTGTATCCACGTGTGGATGGAAGGGCAGCCTTCCATCACAAGGGATCACACCATGCCCGAACTCCCTCCTGCCTTTCCCTGAGGCCAGCAATGATTATTTCTCTCTTCCATTTCTCAGGAAACTTGAGATTGTTTCCTTCCCCCTAAACACTGAGAAGTAAATGGAGGGGGTTAGCCTGACAGTTGAATAGAAGCAGAGACAGACTGGTCACATAAGCCTCATTTTCATTAGGAAAAGAAGTCCAAAATACATTGTCACCTGCAGGTTTTCTTCCAACTTTTTAAAAGTAGGAGGTGAAAGCATTGTTCTGATTATTGCTCTTTAGGTTTCTGCACATTAATCTCAGTACCCTTTAATTCTCCTCTCGATTCCAGGGCACAATCCCTCAGCTTTCCCTGGGCCATCACTCTGCATTAGTTCTGGCACACCTGTGACAGACCTGCACATCCATCGCCTGCGACAGTTCCCAATGGAAACGCGCCATGAAGGCACAGCAGGATACCCCAAGGGCAACCAGATCTGAGCTTCTGGATGGAATCCAGTCTGCGGGGATACCTCAGCTTCTCCCAAGTTATTGTTAGGTAACAACTGTGCTACTGCTAAGCAGTCCTTGGGGATTCATCCTGGGGTGCAGGGAGGACTCTCTAAATGAAGGAAATTGAAGTAACCACTGGAGGAGCTGCTACCATCACATGAGACTGCTTGACCAGGCCTTCACTACCTCAACAGCAGGCATTTGGCAGGACACTTATCCATAACATACCTAAAAAAAAGCTACTTGTTACTATGCTCCCGTTTCTGAAAGATCTCCATTTACTTACCTGTCTCCAAAACAAAGAGACCAGTGCAGCAGAAAAGTCTCCTGAGAGGATACTGTTCCCTCTGAAGCTGCACGTATCTCTCTAATCAGTCCACCTGCAAAGTGCACTGTTCCTTGCTTGTTGAGAAAGGTCTGGTTGGACACAAGGAGCTGTGTGCTCATACACATGCGAAACAAAGCACAGCCCATCTGCAAGGTGAAAAAAGAGATGAACTTAGGGACATCTGCAGCAAGAGCACAGAAAGCTCTAAGTAAGGGCAAAACAAAGTCAGAAAGCTTTTTAAAGTAAAGAAATGTAAGGGTAGTCTAGCTTTCAATTACCAACACTGCTCTTTCAAATAAAAACACATCAATAAAACTAGTGGGAAGCAGATGGATGGACTGGCTCTATTTCAGCGGAAACACTCACTATACCTGAACGACCTGCTCTTCCCTTTTCCTTCAGGGACCTTTTGCACAACATCTGCTCAGGAATCTGAGAGCCTGGTGCTTCAAGGAGCAATGTTTTTATTTATGAATGACAGTATGATGATGGAGCTCCCATAACAGCAGAGGACAGCAGTGTCAAAGCCTGGCTGTCCCTGGGTTGCTTCCCTAGAGTTGAGCACACTGCTATGCAGACTTAGAGAGCCACATTTCCCTTATGTGCTGTTCCAGCTTGACTACTTGCATGGCTAAGAGGGAGAACAGCTTCACTTGACTCGATGTAGCAATGCATCTCTCCCTTTGCCGTCTCCTGGCACTGACATCTGCTGCACACATCCCCTGCATGGCCTTGTGCCGTGCTGAGGAGAAGGCTGGACTGCTGCTGGCACAAATACCATGGGCTAACACGAGGTGAAGTCCAAGTACCCAACTTCAGAGTGCTGCTGATCCCACGCTGGCACAGGCCCCACTGTGTGACTCACCTCTTCTACCCCTCACTTACCTGGGAAACAGGGAATAAACTCCTTGTCCACACTGTATAAGAACAAACACTTGAAACAGGGAAAGCACAAGTGCTTCAGATCAGTGCAAAATTTAGTAATTCCTCGTTCTTTCCTTTGCACATGACAGTTGTCACAGTCCCAGATTTGAGCACTTCCAGCTCACACAATGCGCTCCCGCACCGCTATCTTTAATTGGCACTTTCCTGCCAAGCCCCAGCATTTTACATCGGACTTTTTCAATGTGAGAGCTGCCACGAACAAAGCATCCCACTGACCCACTTAACTCCCACGTGAAGGCACATGAAGCTTCGCTTCAGTCACCAAACAGAAAAGAAAACACAAGAGCAGAAGGTTTTGATTAAAGGGAAATGAGCAAATGGCTTCAAGGCTCATAGTGTGCACACGGGCACGTCTGCGTGTGTTCACTCCTTGCAGATATTTGGCCACCCAAGGAGAAACACCCTGTACAAAGCAGGTAGTCCTCAGGCAGTGTGAATTGGGTTGGATTTGAGATTTCCCATTGGCAGGAAGGTCCTGCGAGCCATGCGACATCCCCACAGGCTTCTTCCCCTGACCTGGAGTGACTGCCTCCAGGGAGGCAGGGAATGGTTCATTTTCCCTGACCAAACATCAAGGAAGGTACCAATTAGTGTTAATTGTGGCATTCTTTGTTTTGTGACCAGAGCCTGAGCTGAAACCCCCCAAAACTGAACACAGGCTACTGGCAACAGCCTTCCATGCTTTCTGAGCTGCGCTAGATTTAATGCAGTAGCCTGGAAGATCGCCTCTGGTCTTACCAACGCAGGGGCACCAGTTCTTATATTTACATCAGAGACTGTGTTTTTCCTGGCTGCCCCCAGGCCTCTGGGAAGAGACATTTACAGGTCAAACTTACAAAAGTCCTATTTTTGTCTTGCACTGAAATTTACATTAAACAACATATCATCCCCATTTCCGCTTCCCTCATAGTTTCCCATTTACACTGTTTCAAATGGATTTACCTCTTCCTGTGCTTGTTCTCTATAGTCATTTGCTGATACTGTTTTATCATTTTTCCACCATCCAAACACAATTATGCTCATATCTCCTTGTTTTTTTATACTTGCCCATCACACGTGCACATACCTTACCAGCATGGGTTCTTTCAATCTCTGAAAAACATTTCCTTTTTATCCTTACCCAAATATTAAGCCAACTGGAAAGTGACACATCAAGGTTAGGAATGCAGTCTGCTCTTGACAAGGAAAAAATGCTGAGTTTTGCAAGAGAGGCTAAGTGGATTAAGATCCTTTTTAAAGATTAGGTCACCCTTCACCCCAAAAGCAGATTTCTACTGAAATTAATGGAAGCTCTTACAGAATGCAATGAGAGGGCTGACATTGAATGGCAACACAGCAAACATACACCTGCAGCCCAACCAAACCCAATTGTCCAAATCACCGACTTCAAATGAGTCTTAACAATCAATTGGTTGATCTTGTAGTATACATTAACATGGCAGGATTTCATCTTGTAAAATTATGAGCTGATGGGGGAAAAAAGCTGAGGTAGTAGTTCTCAGGATAAAAACTTAGGCTGTGATTCATCTTATGTGGCTGCACTGACATTACACCAAGAGACAGGTTTGCCTTAGGAGAATCCATACTGCCTCTGGAACTATTCCCTTGCACTTGCACAGCTCCTGCCAGACCAGTCACAAAGCTCCAGCAGCTCCAAACCTGGATTTTGTTTTTAAGGATAAGTTCAATAGAACACACTTTAAGCATTGTCCTGTTAACAAACCACAAACATCACGTCTTTGAGTGGGATAGCTGAAGGAAATCTTTACAGATTTGTCTTACGTTTCCTCTGCCATCACTTCTGGGCAGATGAACCCAGCCCTCTTCTAACAGGCAGACCTGCAAATGCAGCCCAGCACCTGAAAATCACACCAGAACCCTTCCAGCTCTCAGATCAACAGAAATAAAAATACTGCAGCTGACAAAGCAGCTTTGCTGCTACTGCTGCTGCACAGCTGGCACAGACCCTGCTCACTCCCCACTGCACGGCTGCCTTGTGTGAGAAACAGTAACTGAGCAAGCACACCGGAGGCAAGTCCTGCCTTCAAAATGCTGCAACACTCTCAGCCTTGCAAAGCCACCCTGACAGAAGAAACTCTTTTCCCCTGGTGGTTTTAAAAACAGCAATACACAAGCAAACTGCGAGTTTGTGCAAGCTCTTGTGGGAAACTGGCAGCAATGCCTCACTGCAGAGCAAGCAGCCTGATTTCCAGGTCTGCACCTGCTCACCAAGGCTCCTCTCAGTCAGCACTGGAAAAATGCACAGAGAAGAACAGGGCTTCCCGAAATCATTATCATAAAAATGAGATTTATTAGTTTCTTTCTTTCCTTTTCTTTAAAACAACTAGTTTCAAAACCAGGCCAACCTCCAGACTCCACATGATGGATCAAATGGGCAGGCAGGGAAAGGAAGTAACCCCAGTACCTGTGGCTCACTGCAGACACCGACCTTGCTGTCTCAAAGTCCTGCAGTTAGTCCTCACAGCTCTGCCTCTCTTCAAAAACTTGTTTGAAGACAATTACAAACCAGCATTTCCTTTCCTGATCAGAGCCAAGACTTGTGTAGGAGCTTCTCTGTAGCTTTTTGTTTCCCAGCACAGGAAAGCCACGTGGTTACTGGCCACAGACACGCAGGTGTGTAACTACTCCAAGCCTTCCAGGACAGCCAAGATCTCTGTTCCTGCCATATGTTTAATTAATGCTGGGTAGCAGAAGTGATGAGAGGCCTTGCTGCACCCTGCATGGAAGAAAGTGTTTCACTTCAGGAATTCTCACTCACACAGTTAACCATTTCCTCAGCTTGCTCTGACAGCTGCTGCCCTTGGGCAGGGAGCAATGTGCCTGCTTTGGCAGTGCCAGCAGCAGCCTGACACACAGAATGGCCTCCCTGCCGTTGCAGCAGCACCCTGGGGTGGTCCCCAGCTCGTCTCTGGCTAAGAAGTGCAGATTATTGCTGCCTCGAGTTGGATGTTTCAAGAATCTGGGGGTTAGATTGCAAACTCAGGAAAAAAGGATGTGTTTGAACAGCATCTTGAACAATGAAGGAGCATGGTCCAAGAGAACTTGTGGTATTCCTGGAGAACACATAATGGAGATCATGTTCACTGTGCTCCTGTTACCTTCTTACCCAGCATTCACCTGCAATGCTCTGCCCAGGGCAGGGATGTGCACAGCACCTCACACAGCACAGCCCACCCCGGCCAGCTGCACCACACAGCAAAGGGAGAGCCAAACAGCTCTGAAGGGAGAGCTGGGAGAGGGGGAATTTGCTGGAGCTCCCGTGTCTCATTGGTGCGTTACTTGGAGAGGAGAGCATGTCACCCCTCAGGTCCATGCCCAAGTCCTCCCTTGCACCATGAGCTATTTGCAGACAGGTTTCAGCCTTGCTGCCCGGGGCTGCAGCCATTTTCAAAGCCAGGTATGAAAACAAACAGTCTTGGTACTGGCAAGAGCGTCACTTGCCCAGCCTGCTCTCCTCCTGCACTTGGCTCTTGAGCAAGCACCAGCACTTGGACTGTGATGGCAGCACACTCCTTATGCTCTGTGCAGCCTGGGCATCCCACAGCACGTCTAGCAGGCAAAACAAGTGCGAAAACATAAAACTGCATCTTTCATTTTGAGCAGTCTAACCCTGCCACATTCACCAGTATCTTTTCCTTGAGAGGTGAGTATTGGCTTCATCATTCCTTTCTCCCCTCTATCCTGCAGCCAATTCTGCTTTTCTCCCGCACCCTCCCTACACACCATCCTTCTTTTACTTCCAGGACTTCATGTGCCAGGAACTGGTGAACACTCTTAAGCCCTGCTCCCTCCTGCAAAACAGAGAAATTGTAATAAATGAGTGTAAAATAGCAGGCTTGGCTAACACCTAAGTTTCTGAAGCTTGAAAGCAGTAGTACATACAGGAGTGTTCCGCAAAACAGCTCCACGAAGTCTTTCATAACTGAAAGGCAGAGCACTTGCAAGTCATGCCTTAAAACCACAGCCCCAACACTTCCAGCTTCCCAGTAAAAACAACTTGGAGCCTGCCCTAAAATCAGTGGCCGGGAGGTTTGTGTTTGTCCAAGATGAACAAACAAATGACTGGAGAGATGAAAAATAAAAATCAGTGCAGGGACTGGGGCATAACTCATGACACAGCACATCTGTCCACTTGCTATGGAAACTATGTTTGGCAAGTATCAGGTGTCTGAATTTCTGCTTACGTTCATCTCCCTGGACAGCAGTATATTAATAACACAGGCAGCCTAAAAACAGAAACTATCACCAAGAAAAGCTGCCCTTCTGCTGAGAGTTTCTTGCTGTAGCCTGGGTATTGTTGTGCTTTCCTTAAACAACACAGAATTTTGCTTGCTTTTCAGAACTGCCATCTAAGCTGATCTCAATTGAAGGAAGATGAACAAACAAAAGGAAGGGAAAGGAAAATTACAGCAGGAAGCAACCCTTATTGTAAGCACAGTTTTCTTGAACGTCTTCCCATCAAGGCTTGCACTGCTGTGTGGCTCTGGAGAGCCAGCAGCCGCCAGGGGTTTAGCTTAAAGGCACAGACCTTTCCAAGAGACCTGCAGAAGCCAGAGTCCCTCATGCAGGGGACATGCAGGAGTTCATGCAGCCAGACAGGACAGCCCTGGCACTGCAAGCAGCGTGAGAAGAAGCCACTGAGTCAAACACAGAAGAAGCAGCAGGTGGACACAGGCAGGGGCAGAACACTGGGCACAGAGAGGAGCACAGCAACAGCAGCAGAGTGGGAAGAAAGGAACTCCAGGTCCAAAATGCAGGCCAAGGCATTGGAATGGGAAGCACAGGAATGGAGAGGCTCAGGCTTTGGGGAACATGGAACTGCACCAGAGAAGTTACTCTACATTAACCAAGTTTTCTTAAGAGCAGCTTTAACTCGGCAGCCTAGGGAGTCCTTGGGGCAGCACCACAGAAATGGGTATTTTTGGTCAAGTATCAGGTTTCTCACGTATTCTCAAGCCGTGTTAGAGACACGTGAGTCACGCCAATGCAGCCGCTCACTCCACACTGCCTGGAGAAATGGGTTTCTTTACAAACGCGGGATGTAGTTTCCCAGGAAGCCTTGTGCTGCGGCATGTCCACACAGCTGAGGCGTGCTGCCCCCCGGTGTCAGGAGATTCAGCTCCCGCCAGGAGAAATGCAGCCACATTTCTAGTTCATCCTGAACCAGGGGCCATCTTTACGTGACCAACACAAAGTCAGAACATGGATTTCAAAAGAAAACTGTCTGTTCTGGGCAGATACATTTCGTTTCTTTTCTGCTGTGTGACGTCAAGATAGGAGTTTTCAAGAGCGGCACATCACTTACGAACAGATCAGCAATTTCTGCCAACCGCTGTGATCGTGTGTATCTCAAACCTTAGCTGAGGATGTATTTCCCACGGGTTTGGGGTGCAAGCAGTGCCTGTTTCTCATCAAACACATGGGGAAGAAAGCCCGCAGATGTACGCAGCAATGCTTCCATTAAAAGGCAAGGACTGTCTGTGACCACTGGGTTGGTGAAGAGATTCCCCTGGCCTGCCCAAGGTGGCAAGTGTTTGATATAAAGATGCACTCATCCGAGTGGCCTCCTCAACAAAGGAGAATGATCTGACCAAGACAATGGCATCAGGACCCCATGATTATTCCAGTGATCAGGCCACATAGATCAGAATAGGCAAGGCCAATGGTTTAGATTAATTTTTCTCTGCCAGGACTTCAAGTCTTGAAAAAGCCAAGGAATTAGTGCCAGCCACCTACCTAGCTGATTATTATCACCCGGGCTTTCCTCTGAAATCTTCTGCCAAGCCTGACCAGCAGCCAACAGCATTACAGTGTTTAATCTCAGACAACAAAACATGAAGGCAAAGTATGTGCACAGAATCCAAACTGGGATTTTTACAGATCTCCAATCTGCAATAAAATCTGAATTCTAACTGCACAGTCAAACTGCCTGTTCAAACAGGACTGGATATCTGCCATCTGCAATGACAAGCTAGCTGGAACAAGAATAAATCTTGATGCATTACAAAAAGCTACGCTCAATTCTCTGAACTCATAGTACTGCTGACAAAAACCTGCCTTTGCACTCCTGGTTATTACAATATTTCAATGTGCTTATCACGCCTTGAAGCAGAGATACCCTTGTTTCATGCAGGCAGTGGAACTAAAATGCAGTGACAAAGGACAACAGAACTGCCAGTAGAACCCAGACTATTCTGATTATTGGTGCATCCTCTCAAGAGCCTCAACTGGTGCAAATCTATGAGAACTCACACAAAACACATTCAGTTAAACAGAACAATTATCAAGAGCCAGGAAATTTGAAAAATGGTAAATTTTTAATAATAACCTGTCATTAATTATAAATTTAAGATATCTGCATTACCAAGCTCTGAATGGACAGCCTCACATTTTCTTTCCAAACAGTGAGCACTTGATAAGAGTTTGAGAATTAACTGAAGATTTTGGCACGACTGTAGCTGTGTCACAGCATGGGCATCTGTGAACACAAAGTCAAGAAAATCTTCATAGGCAGAGAAGACCATACATCCCTTGATGGCTAAACCAGAGGGAGAGGATTTGAGAACAGAGTCCTTGCCTAAGAAAAACTGAAACAATCTAGGCAGGATGAACCAAGCCAGGGCAGCAGACCCAGCGGAAGTTAGTTTTTAAGTTGAGAAAAATACAGCTACAGGCACAAAAATTTTATGTCTGTTTCTTCAGGCTTGATCTTTGCCTTGGCTGCTTCTTTGGTCTCTGCACAGCATTCTTAACACTGGCAGAGGGAAGCCTGAGAGTTACTTCATCGTCCTCTGCGTCATCATCCATCTGAGCAGCTTTCCGGCGCTCGAGCACTGCTGGAGTACAGACTGGAGTAGGATCCTGAAGAGATCAGAAAAACAGGATTCACTGCAAAGCCATCTGCCAGAGACAGTTGTCACAGCCCCTGTGGTACCACAAGGCACCTTAGCCCAGCTCTCCCTCAGAAAATTGGTTGTGTTTTCTAACTAGCTACTTTTGTAGACATTGTTTCTTGGGACAGAAGTGTCACCCTCAAAGAAGTGTATGTGAAAGGCAAATGGAAATTAATTCACATTTTCTGACATGTTGTTATGCACATTTGCTTTCAAAACTTTTTATTTCCTGACTCAAAGCATCAAGGAAGTCATGTGGAAAAGAGGCAATGGGGGGGAAGTGTATTGGAGACTGGCATACAGAAATGTCATGTTCAAGTTCACAGCAGTGCTGAAACATCCCAGCTTCATTACCTCAGTAAGTCCTGAGAACTCAGTTGACAGAATGTTTTAGTTATCCTGTCTTCCTCACAACCAGCCATGCCCCAATTATCACAAGTAAATCCAGTAATAATAAAAATCCCCAAACAAACACCCCCCCGAACTCACAACAGTGATAAAACAGAATAGAAATGTTAATACCTTACAGACTTTTTAGACTGTCAGTATTCCAAATCTCAGTTCTGATGACCTGAACTTCCCTTTCCTCCTCCTGCTACTTTTAGCTGGCATTTGTTTCAAAAACACCAAATACCATGCCTGGAGAGCATGGGACAGGAGGGACAGTACAGCATGGAAATGGCGACACACAGCACTAGACTGCATTAACAATTCACCTTCCTTTTTACCCAAACAGGCTGGCACTGTAATGTGGTCCAACAGAAGGATTCCATCAAGGAGATCATGTCATCCCAGCTTAAAGCACAGGTGCAGGGGGTGTACAGGTGCCTGTCCCCAGCACCCTGCACTCCCGCAGCCTCACAGGAGTGCTGAACAGCAGAGGCTGGCCGCAGACACTGAGGGACAGGCACTGCTGGTTACATGCTGAGCAGAAGCCTTTGCTCCTGAATGCCCCCACAGAAGGAACCACGAGGATTCAATCACCCTCCCCCATTCAAGAGTGTTAGTACATCTCAAAGGAGCTACTTCTGGCACAAACATCTCTCAAGCAACCAATGTCAAGGGTTTTGTGTGCTGAAATCAGTATGAAGGTGCCAGTTGCAGATTTGAAACATCTGCCCCAGTGTGAACTGTGGCACTGGACACCACCAGGACTGGTCCGTCTTACCTGACTGCTCAAAGAAATGTTCAGTTTTGATTTCTTGGGTGTTTTAACTTTTTTTCTCTTTTTGCAAAGTGCCTGTGCAGCCTAGGAAGCAAGACAGATCAGGTGGATCACTACATGCATGTGTGAAGATGCAAACAGCCACTTAACAGTTCATAGGTTTCTTCACTACAGAGTCTTTATTACAGCAAATAGGTTTAAATAAACTGACTGACACAGAGACAATCTGGTTTAAAGAAAAACACCCACAGCAACACAAGAAAAGGTGTTACTGTGCATTTTTAAAACATTCCACGTTAAACAGCATTAATTGCTTACAACTCAAGTACTTGACCCAAGCGCTCTGCAGAGGAGGAACATGCAGGGGCTGCGGATGGAAGTTCTGGTCTCAGGACCTGCCTTCCAACCCCCACCCTGCCAAAGCCTCCCACAGGGCTCGGGCAAAGCCCCTCTGCTCTTTGGTGATCTGCATCCAGTATTAAACCACAGAATATCCAACTGCTTGTACCAACAGAAGGAAAGGAACATCTCCCCTTGGCTGTTACCTGTTTACCTCCCTACAAGTAAACACACACGCACACGGAGTGCAGCCCAGCAACAGCACCACGCTGAATTCTTGCAGCTTCTGTGCAGTTCCCAACAGGAGTGAGCCTCCCTGGGGCTCCAGCGCTTTTGCCAGTTCCACACAAAACACAGGATTTCCGTGTGTTCAGCACAGCCCTAGAAACACATCTTGCTTAACAGACTCATCGAAATGATGCCAAACTTACAAATCCTGGGAAGTCATACTCGAGGCCCTTCTCAGCCAGCTTCTTCCGTAGAAGCTTCTCCTTCCGCAGCAGGCGCTTTGTCATCCTGGCTTTCTCCACGAGGGAGCGGATCCTGTTGTACCGCCGCACGGCCGGCTGAGAAGGCTTCCGGAAGATCTTGTCGCAGCCTTTGAAGAGGTTCTCATGGACCTTTTCGGGAGGCATGAACTGACCTGTGCCAAACACGGGATACGGGGTCACAGCAGAGCTCCCCTTCCCGCCAAGGGCACGCACACACCACATTCATGGCTACAGCACCGTGCAGGTGCAGCGAGGTAGGAACACAGGAAAGGTCACTGGATCCTCAGCCAGTAAGAGAAATGCATGGATGGGTGGATCACATTAACAGTTTCACCCAGAAAGACCAGAGAAAATTGTCTTACAACAACACGTAACTCATAATCCTTTACAAAGAAAGTTTTACTGTCACCATGTCTGAGAAACTCAGTGATTTCATCAACCTTTTAATCAAAAAAGCCCCTATGAGAAACCCTACAGAGAGCAGCTGCAGCAGTTCCAAATCCAAGGAGTTTCCACATGAAAGGAACTGTCTCTACAGCAAACCCGGCCGTTCCCTGAGATTTCATGTTACACAACCACACTAAGAGCAACATCAGCCCAGAGAAGAAAACAACAGTAGTGACTCAAAGGCTGTCGAACATGTTCTTTACATATGATGAAAAGCTCAGCTCCACAGAAAATGCTTTTGGGACAAAACTTAATTAAAAACCCTCAAAGATTCTATGCACACCCCAAAAGAATAACTGAAATAACTAAAAATTTCCTTTGCATGCTAGAGGACTTCAGCTTATACTTACACTTCAGCAGTCTCTCAGAAAACAGGTAGTTGTTCATTGTGTCTGCAACAATCTTGGCCACATCATCAGACTCAAACTCCATAAATGCATAGCCTTTGCTGCCTCCAGTCTGTGGAGTGACAAGAGAGAAACCTGAAACAATGCTTGGTACCTGAAGAGCTCTATTGAAATTATTTTATTCTTCCAAAGTCATCACCCATTCTCAACTAACCAGAAGTAACTTCAAAAAGTTCACTGAAAGTCTGAAAAGCACCAGATTTAGTGCTAAATTGGTATGACATTGTTTGTAAAATACATATTTGCACATGAAACAAACCACTCACCAGTGTTTTTTAAAAAAAAACAAAGCTGCCCTGATTTGCTGCTGTTCCATGCTTATACAGTAGTCTTATAATGTGACAGCAAACCCAGAAGTGAGAACAAATTAGATTTCTTGAACACAAAACAACAAGTAAGTTAACAGAATTGTGGCACTTCTCGTTGAACCTTGAACCGGTGCACTCCAGCAACACTTCCCGCTGGAGTGAATTTACTTACGGAAGAAAGGAGCACAAGAGACGCGGCCCAGACGCCTGTACGCAGACGGAGAGAGCCCCCGGCCCTGCCGGTCCGTCCGGGCACGGCCCCGCCGCGTCCCACGAGGGGCCCGGGAGGTGCCGCTCCCGGGGGCCTCAGGGCGCCGCGGCCGCTGCGCGTTCCCAGAGCCCTCGCGGGACAAGGCTGGGGGAGCCCCAGAGGCCACGGAGACCGCTCGGCCCGGCCTCAGGCAGCCGGCGGCGAGCGCTCCGCGCCATTCCGGTACTGCACGGGCCGCTCCTCACCTTCTTACTCCTGGAGAGCCGCAGCCGCGTCACCGTCCCGAACTGCCCGAAGTACTCGCGGAGCTGCGGCTCGCAGAGGCCTCGCGGGAGATGCCCCACGAACACCACGCCCGGCGTCAGCTCCTCCTGCGGGCACAGCGAGAGCGCGTCAGTCCAGGCCGGGACTCGCCGCGCCGCCCCCACCCCGCCGGGCCGCCCCGCTCACCTTGGCCGCCCGCTTGGTGCGGGCCCGCTGCACTTTCTGCTGGAACTGGCGCTGCAGCCGCGGCTCCAGCGCCAGGAGCGGCGCCGCCCTCACAGCCGGAGCTTCCACAGGAGCTTCTGCCGCCATGGCCGCCTCCGCCGCCATGCTACGCCGCGCGCCCGCCGGAAGTGCGTCACTGCTCCGCGCCGGCGCCGCGCGGCCAGACGCCGTCTCCCAGCAACAGGGCGGAGGGGCCCTCGCGTGGCC
>VYZT01034596.1:215535-253692 GCA_013400735.1 Pomatostomus ruficeps | reverse complement strand
GGCGCGGTCAGGCGGTGCGCGGGGCAGCCGCGCGCCAGCGGCGCGGAAGGCCCCGTGTGCGGGAGGCGGTGGCACCATGTCGGTGAGCGAGATGTTCGCGGCGCTGCAGGGAGCGCTCGGCCAGGACCAGGACATCCGAGAGGTGCCGCGGCGGGCGGGACGGGCGCGGGCACGGGAGGGGACGGGGCGGTGCCTCGGCTGACGGCGTGCTGTGCCCGCAGGAGATCCGGAAGGTGGTGCAGGCGCTGGAGCAGACGGCGCGGGAGATCCTGACGCTGCTGCAGGGCGTGCACCAGGGGCCCGGCTTCCAGCACAGTGAGTCCCGCGCCGCCGCCCCCGGGCAGCGGGGAGCAGCCGGGGGGTGGGAGTGCCCCTCGGAGCACGCAGGTCCCCTGTACCGGGGCCCCTTTTCCAGGTTCCGGTCTCTCCCGGGGGTCCAGCCTGAGCCTCCCGGAGGCTGCTGGGAAGAAGAGGGCGCAGCTGGGAGGTCTCAAGCCAGACAAGTAGGAAAGCTGCCATCCAGCCTTACGGAACACTGTTCTGTCTCTTTCTCCCCTCCCTGGAGTGGTGCTCTTCTGTCTCGGTGCAGAGCAGTGTGTTCTTTTCCAGGTGTTCACGTCCTGGGCTGCTGAGGTGGCTCTTAGGTCTCCCTGTAAGTGGCATGCACACAGATTGTTTCATCGTCACTCGTTGGGCCTTTGTATCAGTGTCCCCGTCCTATCTTTTCGCCCCACACCCCAAAAAGCTGTGGTACTCAGCACTCAGGGGGTGTTCCGGGTAGGGGGAATACTCTTTAATTTGGTTTGTACAAAGCAGATTCTCTGTGTGTGGATAAAATCTGCTTAATGCGGCAAAATGTAAAAGGAATTTGCAAAGGCTGAAAAAGGAGGTCCTGCCCATGATGTCTGTTTGAGTGACAGCATGAATTGTTCTGCAGCTTTGGAGGTTTGGGTTGTTGTCAGCCTGGTTCCAGGCTTCTGTTACACAGAATGTGTCCGGGCCAGCCCGTTTCCTCCAGGCCGTGAGAGCAGCTCTGCAGGCCCAGGTGTCAAATGTGCTCCTTCTGCTCCCTCATTTCCCAGCTTACTGGTGAAACTACCCAAACAAACTTAAATATGTCACTTAAAAGCTGGGTTTTTTCCAGTCAATTAATATCTTGTGAGAAGAAGCAACCATTCTGACTTTGCTGGAAACTCTTGAGAGGGATTTGTGCAGACCCCCCTATGAAGGGGAATGGAACAAGCCTCCCCAGGTGCTGTTGTACTCCCGTGCAGAGCTGACTGGTTGTGTTCAGCCTGATGAGGTTTCCCAGCACACTGGGGCTGGAGCTGGAGGCCCGGGGTTCCTCTGGCCCTGTAGAGGGTCTGTGTTTAGCAATGAGCAACACCTGAGGTTTGGCCTGTGCGGGCAAGTGCAAGTTCCATCTGCTTGGGAAACCTGGCAGTGCTGGAAATCAGAGCTGCTGATGGATTATGTACACAAGCAGACACTCAGTTTTCTAACCTGGGAAAATCCATGGTCACCGTGTAGGTAACAACTTCAGAGTTCTGTTCAAGCATTTAATAGTAGTGGCCCCTGTTCCATTTGGTGTATTTTCACTTAATTTTTAATTCCTGGAGAGAGCTGGTCCTGGAACTTGAGGAGTCCGAGAAGAGATTTGGAATAGTAAAGGAAAAAAAAAAGAACAAAACCAGCTAAAAAATGCAAAACAAAACAAACAAACAAAAAACCCCAAACAAAACCCCAACGCCTCATCTTATAATTCTTGCAAAAATAATGAGTTAATGCTTAATAGGTTGGGAGCTAACTCACAATAACAGGCTTGTGAATTTGTCATCAACTACAAGCATAGTAACAAAAGTTAAGAAATGCTTAGATTAATAAAAGTTTAAAGCAGAATAATGGAGTGCAAATTACCAGAAGCATTGTTGGGGGATAACACCTGTCAGTTGTCACATATTCGGACTACAGTTTTATTTGATAAAAGTTTTAGTTCTGCAGTGTAGGACCTTAAAAGTCCATTTGGCTTCCTACAGCATCTTGCTGTTTGAGTCAGTACAACACTTTTACTAATAAACTAGAATGATTCTTCCTTAGTAAATTAAAAGGGGATAAAGAATGACTCCTGTAACTGTGAAAGAGGATTTTTCTCATTGTAACAGAGTTCTGACTGTACTTTGTAGCATGAAGATTTTACTTATTCCAAGATGTAAGGAAAGCTATTAACACTATTAATAAACTATATTGAAGTAGAAAAATATTAAATGAGAATAGACTACATAAACTAATAATAAAAAGGTGATAATACTGTTAATTACTGCAAGTTCACAAGTGACAGAATAAGAGCTGTAGCTGTTGCCCTGAATTGCAGCTGAAGCTGGTGCAGCTCCAGCGGAAGCTGTTTTGCCAGCTGTTCTCTATCCCTTGTGCCAGCGTAAGTGGGAGATGATTCACTTCTTCCTGCAGCCTCCGGGTTGATCCTTTGTTTATTCCTGCATCCTCAGTTGAGGGAGTGATGAAAACTCAAGGAGACAGCAGAGAGCCAGTGGGAACAGGGAAAGGGTTTGCTCTGGGCTGAGCAATCTGTCCTACTAGAGAGAAGGGTAAGGGGTGGGGGCGAGCTCTGTTAGCAGAACCACGGGATAGTTGGAAGTTCGATGGAGGACAGCTCCTCACACCAGGCAGTGGCTTTTAGAATGTCATCTCGCACAAGCTTCCTTGTCTCCTTGTCCCAGCTGGAGTTGGAGAGCAGTTCAGAAAGCTGGGCAGGGCAGTGTGTGCAGCATCCTGCTGTTGTCTGATACCAGTCAGGGTGACAGGTGGGGCCTCGGGCGCCTGAGAGCCAACCTGGTGTCTTTGCTGTCACAACAGCAGAACATCTGAGGTGATACCTGAGAATGGGCGAGGACAGTTTGCGTTTGGGGTTGGTGTGTGTCACTGGGCATTGTTGTCTGAGCCTTTGCAGTAAGGATTGTTTATTTTTGTCACAGGTTCCTTTGGCAGAAGCCAGATGCAAATGCGTTCCTTATTCTGTCCCCCCACCCACATGATGGCTCATGCAACGGAGGCAACCCCGTAGCTCTCAGTGAGCTTCACACAGCTCTTTCATCCTGGCTGCCTCATGGAGCACTCCCACATTCTGCTTCCTGAAGCTTCTATTTTTCACATGTCATTCTCCCTCCCTTTGTTTTTTTAAAAAGAAACTATGTTTTGTTAAGTGAAAGAAGTTCTATAATCGCACTTAAGTGTCTTGTTTGGTAAAAACCATCACAGCTTTTAGATTTAGGTTCTGTGAATAATCCTGGTTTCCGTACATGAAGATGCAGGAGGGCCTGTCAGGTTGGTCTTTGGCCGTCCTTGGGCTGTGACCAGGATTTGCGAGAGGGCTGCAGTGGAGTTGTGGTTTGAGCCCCTCGGTGCTGCAGGTGCGGCAGGGCTGTAAGTCTCTCGGCAGACGGGAGGTGGCAGTGGCTGCTACAGGAACACGAGATGGTTCCTCTGCAGAGCTGTAACACACACTGGACAGGCTGAAACCAGGCTCTTCAAATACATCGTTAAAAAGCAGGAAATGCAGTTTCCTGAAGGGATGTTGCACCTCATGTAACCAAACTCTGATGGATTAGAAAAAAATATAGACTATGATTTTAATATGGAGAAAGAAAAGTTGCTTTTCCTTTGACTGTGAGAGTTGTCTGGCAGCAGTGCTTGGTGTGTGTGTGTTTCCTTTGGGGCCAGCTGCTGTGTGCAGCGCTGTTCCATTGCTTGGGATCTGGCTGTGGCTGGAACATCTTGGCTCAAGTTCAAAACAAAGGCCCAGAGCAGATCAGACAGCCTGGAATTCAGGAGTCTTTCTGCTTTACCTCTATGGCTCATGGTGTGACCAGGAATACTTCTCAGATTGATTCCAAGTGTCAGTAGCCTATCTTCGACAGGAAGGAAGCCTAAATAGCACTGTCTACACTGGAAAACTCTGTTTACAAACCTCTGTTGCCTGTCAAATACCGATTTCCTGAATGTATTCATTCCCTGAATGCTGTGCTGTTTCTTTTTCAGTCCCAAAGAAGTGTCAGAAGGCTCGTGAGCACTTTGGTACGGTGAGGACACAGATGGAGTCCCTGAAGACCAAGTTTCCTGCTGATCAGTATTACAGGTGTGCAGGATCACATGCAGCCAGACACAGATATAGACAGGAGTTGCTTGGGCATTTGGCATCATTGCTTTGGAATAATGATGTAAAGGTTTATGGGCTGAATGCTTCTTTCTCTTTGAAAAGTAAATCGTGGTAGACAAGTCTGATGTTTTTATCAGCATAGATAAAAAATGCTTTTGCTCAAACACTAACTTTTCCCTCAAAATACTCAGTATTGAATTATTTTGCTAGAAACTTTCTTAGAAAAAGGGAAGCTTAAGAAGTTGGTGTCCTGCTGGAGCTGCCCTTGTATGTGGGAGCAGGGCATTTGCTGCTCCATTAATTTCAGTTAAGTTGTTCAGTTTGGGGCATTTCTGGAAGCAGAGCTCTAAATCTGTCATGAAATGGCTGTTTGGTTCCGCAGACACTAAATGAAGTTGTCACCTTTGTGTTCTGTTGCTGCCAGAAGGGGACGGTGCCTGGCAAGAACGTTTCAAAGAACAAGAATCTTGTCAGCTCAGATCTGCTGAGGGAGGTGGGAGGGAAAGTCCTGGCTGCCTGTGGGCAACCCAACCTGGAAAACTCGGGGAGTTGAGGAGGTGTGTGAGGGGGTGGGCAAATGTCAGCATCCGGCATGGTAGCCTGGGTGTGGAGGTCTGGAGTACCAAGGAGATGTCTTTTAGCTGGTGTCTTTTTGATAAACCAAAAATACTGCAAAATGCGCTGTGTAAAGGCAGAACACAACACACACATAACCTGTGCTTGTTGCCTAATGCTCCAGTAATAAACATTAATTATTTATACCTTGACCTGGTGTTTCTCCTGCAGGTTTCATGAGCACTGGAGGTTTGTGCTGCAGCGGCTGGTGTTCCTGGCAGCATTCGTAGTCTACTTGGAGTCAGAAACATTGGTGACACGAGAAGCTGTTGCAGAAATACTTGGGAGTAAGTTAATGTTGTAACCAAAGAGAAAAAGCTTGTGACCTTAGACACTGTAGCTTTCGGTGGGACAGGGAAATGGCAGAACTTAATTTCTTCCCAAGAAATTGGTTCCAGAGTTTATCTGGTATTTGATTTCATTATATAAACAACAAATTCTCAGGAGACGGAAACTGGCAAACCTAATGTTAACAAAAGTATTTATTCATTAAGTTCTTCATCAATGAAGGTTGTTCATTCAAAGTGTGTAATTGCATCAAAAGAGTAACACAAAGGTGGGAGCTTGTTTCTCTAACTTCTTCCTTTTGGTATTTAGAAAGGTTATAAAACAGATTAAATTCTTTGCCCTAAAAGAATTGTATCTTCACAGAGCAAAAGATTGGAAAAAAAGTAAGGAATATATATCCTGTATATAGATCTAAATCCAGTTACCCTGTTGGATGTACAGTTGAGGATGTACAAGATGCTGAATCAGGAACTGAGGAGAGGCTGTAATTACATCACATACAGGAAAAGGCTGACTTTTATTTTGTAATAATATTTCATAAATTTGATATTTCAAGTTAGCTCCAGTAAACAAATGCAATTTAAGGTGGCTGGGTTTGCTAATGCTCAGCACCACGTCGTCACTGCTCTGTTTTTGTCTCAGTTGAAGCTGATCGAGAACGGGGCTTTCACCTGGACATTGAAGATTATCTTTCTGGTGTATTAACTCTGGCCAGTGAGCTGGTAAGGAAGATATCTATGCATGCATTTGGTTTGAAACTGACCTTAAAACCAAAACTAATGTGTTTTTTAGCTTTCCCGAGTTGTTCCATTAAGTTACGATACACAACACCTTGATGTGAACTTGCAGCAAGATGCTTCTCTGCATGTTCCTCAGTGATACTTTTAAGATTTAAACTAGTCATTTGACTGAAAATCCAGAGCTGCGGTCAGCAAAAAGGCAGATCTACGTACAAATAATCTGACTGCCTGGAACACAAGGGCTTCATTTGGTACAGTTGCTGGCGGGGATTGTGATGTGATGTGGGTGGGTGCTGTGCCGACATTCTCCGGTGTCCCCTCGCAGGCCAGGCTGGCAGTGAACAGTGTCACAGCTGGGGACTATTCTCGCCCTCTCCGCATCTCCACCTTTATCAACGAGCTGGATTCTGGTTTCCGCCTCCTCAACCTGAAGAATGACTCCCTGAGGAAACGCTACGATGGCCTGAAATACGATGTCAAGAAAATCGAGGAAGTGGTTTATGACCTGTCAATCAGAGGACTCAATAAGGAGGCAACAGTTGGTGCGGGCGGGGAGAAGTGAAGGATGCTCATTTGAACAGCATCATCGATTACCTCAGATGGTTGCCAATTTAGGAAGTACCTAGAGAAGCCTCCCTACAGTAGTTTAGAAGAACTGCAGCTCAAAGCTGCTCTCTATTTTCTTACGAAAGGTGTAGTACAGGTGTTAGATGTTTTGTAAAATCATGTCTAGCTTAGGACAGGAGACTCTGTTTCCAGTGGAATTCCTCTGTCAAACACACGGTGCCATTCTCTGCACAGCAGCAATAGCAGTCAGTAACTCCCAGGAGCTGCGATTCCCATTAGTTCTGTAGTGTTCTTCCCTGCTCTGGCAGGGAAGTGCTGTGGCTGTCTGCTCATGCACGCTCAGAGACGTGTGCACAGCACACAGCTCAGTGCAGACATGTGGGATCTTTCAAGGAACACAGTGTGTAAATACTGACTTTTTTTTAAGACTTTTTTTTTTTGCCTTTTTATTTCTTAAATTTTCACCTATGTAAGTTGAAAAAATTTGCGTAACTGTTAATGAACCAGATCTCTTTTTTAATGGTTTCTGTTAATGTATCCCCCATAATTGAGAAATTAGTGAAAATACTCCTGAGAATTCCTCCATTGGAACTGGTGTCTTGCACCCCAGCATCTCTCCCTCTCTCTCTCATATTTTTTTTCTTTCCACTAAGATTTCAGTTACCAGGGAGAGCAAGGTT
The DNA here is from genome assembly GCA_013400735.1 of Pomatostomus ruficeps. Lineage (NCBI taxonomy): Eukaryota > Metazoa > Chordata > Aves > Passeriformes > Timaliidae > Pomatostomus > Pomatostomus ruficeps. The sequence continues at coordinate 246,631 of VYZT01034596.1, read as the reverse complement.
TTCTTAGACACATGCTTTCTCTGTCTGGTATTTGTTTTACTGGCATGAGTAAATGCAGAGTTTTAAATGATGATTTGCCTTGAGAACTCCGCATACTCGATTTTTATGTTTTTTTAACTTCCAAGTTTTCTCAATAGAGAAGTGTAAACTGATAAACTGCAGGTGGTGTCTGAGTTGTAACAACCTGTACAGGTCACAACTGTGCCTGTGTCCTGGGATTAAAAAAAAACAAACACAAAACTATAGTTTGTGTAGTAAAATGTTTGTATCTCCAGAAACGCGGAAGTTACTAGCATCAGGTAGTTGTATGTAAGATGTTTGCAAACACCAACAGCCTCTTTCATGTGTGTGAGCGGACAGACTCATGCTTCCCCATGTGCTTGTTCTCTTGTCCTAAATGACTTTGAGCCATCCCCCTACTTCTGGTGGTACAGGAGGGTTAAGGAGAACAGCTAGCTTCTTTAGGAGGAGGAGGAATACTTCAGAGGATGAATGGGAATGGTTAAATTTATGTGGGGTTTGTTAGTGTTTCGGTTTCTTAGTGAAGATTAACCACTGTTTGAGTTAGGGGGTTGTTTGGGTATTGGAACAAAACGGTTTCTTGGTTATTTTGGCCAATAAAAGCTGTTCTTTGATTTTGGCCATTTGGTACTTCTGGCTGTTGGCTCATCATCTGCTGTTACTTGCTTCCCTTGCTAGGAGCCTGTTCTGAAATACCAGCATTTCAGTTCATCCTTCAGCTGTCCTTGGACAATAATGGAGTTCCTCCCCTTGCCTGTAGCTGTTCAGTGGTGCACTGCTAACACTGCCAACTGCAAAGTCAAGTTGCAAACAGATTTTGTAGGCTTTTTTTAAATTTTTTTTTTAATTTTTTTTTTTAATTTTGAGCAATTTCACCAAGTAAAATAGGAGTGCTATGGAGTTTATCATTACCAGTCTAAGAGGTGGTAAAATTACCTTCAGAGCATCTCATAATATTTCATGTTTGTCCTCATCCTTTGTATCTTATGTCACTTAACACAGGGAGATGGTAATATTCCTCTTTCACAGCTGAAGAAAATGAGGGTGTAACTTCCTGAGCCCCAGGGCAATGTAACAGCTTTCAAAGTATTTCTTTGTTCTTGCCTGGTACCACTGTTTGCTCATTTCTCAACTTAACACTGTGGAGGTGGGAGGAAGGAAGGAGCTTAAGCCAGTTTTACTGCTAAAACCAGAGACAGGGGTAAACCAACACCCTAAGTCTGTGCAGACACAGCTGTGCAGCTCAGTGTCACACAGGAAATTCGTGGGGAAATAGAGAAGGGTTTCCTGACCATCGGTTTGGTGTGTCGTAGGTTAGGGGCACACAGGACTGGGATGTGAGACCATGTGGCAGGGCAGCTGCTGGTTAAGGCTTTGCGCTGACTTGTGTCCCAGGTGCTCCAGCTGCGTTTGGTCATGCAGCAGGTCTGCTTCCTGACAGGATCCTGTGTGCCTAACACAGCTTTTCACTAGATCCCAGATCTGCCAGCTCTTGCTGGTGGAGATGGAGCAGTGCTGTGCCACAGGTGCAGGTACCGTGGGAGGACAACTGGAAGAGCAGGAGTCTGTCTTAGGGCTTACACAGGTGTGAGGTGTGGGATCCTTCTGTCTAAGGCTCTGTGAAGAGCAAGTGCCCAAGAAAGAGACACTCAGTGTTGTGTTCTTGGAGGGTGGTTAGCAAACACCTCATTCTTTCCTGTTCTAGGTTTCGGGAGAGCTTAGCATTGTCCTCTGGAAAAGCACTGTTTGCAAGAGCCAGGCTACAGAGCTCATTCCCTGCCTGGGTCTGGAGAAAGGAAAAGAAAACCACTAAGTTTCTCCCTAGGGAAAGATGGGGATGCTTTTGGAGCTTCCTCTGCACCGAGGTAGCCTGTAGGACCTTGTGACCTTGACAGGGAATCTGCACATTACTCTGATCCTAAATGGTAAATTGTGTTGCTGTCCCAGAGCTGGGAGCAGAGGGAAGAAGGGAAAACCCAGAAGGTTTTGAGTAGGGAAGGGGGTGTCTCTTTGGTGCTTCCCTTTCCCACGGGGAATGGGAGCAGGGAATGGCAGTGGACTGCAGAAGCTTGATATCTCATGATGAATCAGATGCACCTGAACTCTGAACAAGAGACTCCTGTTGGTCCTGAATGGACTGCACAGCGCGTGCTGGCAGCTGGGAGGGGAGTGAGGCAGCGCAGGAGCACTGGAGAGTCTGACTCCACACCCAGCACGGCTGTTTTGAGCCACTTCAGCCTCAACTGTGTGTCCGGGAGTGCTCTCTTGGATTGTCTTTGTATTCACTATCCACTGTTTGTTTGGATTTTTCCCATCTTGATGTCACTTCTGTGGGTTTTCTTTATTTCAGTAAAAAGGGTACTTAAATAGTTGATTAATGGCTCTTTATTTATAGCCCTGGCTGTTCAAGCCCAGCAGATCAATGAAAGTGCTGACCTGAAACAGTTTGGCAAGCGGGGCTGAGCAGGATGTACAATAGACCTTGGGGCTGGCTTTTGAACTGGGCTCTGCCTGCTGGGATTGATTAACTGCAGCCAGTCCAGCCACCTCTTTACACTGGCATTTGCTAGAGGACATGTTATCACCTCCACGCTGCCCTTTCCCAGTGCCAGCAAACATCTTTGTGCAGTGAGCAGGATCAAGAAACTGATTTAGCTGAAACAATCTTCATTTTTCAGCAGTGTTTGCTTCTGATCTGGTGCATCACACAGTCCCCCACCCAAGCTGTGCCAGTGTGTGCAGGAGGCTCCCTCTCCCTGCAGTGCCAGCATTCAGTATTCTCTGAGCTGTAACACTACCTGGTAGATGGTTTGATTTTTCTTCCAGTAATTTAACTGCTTCCCGTTTTGATAGGATTGCCAAGGGTTTTCTCTCTGGGTAAATAATTTGCCTTCATTTCACTGCAAAGTAAGGACTTCTGTGCTACAGAGCCTCACCCAGGTTTTTCAGCCCGCAAGATCATTACACACCAAGGCAGTTAAGGGGAGCAGAAAGTGAGCGTGGATGACTGAGGGTCTGTGTGTGGATGCTGACCCATCACCCATCCACAGTCCATCTCTTGTGCAAGTACTGCCGCTGGATGCTGCCGTGCAGCTCTGCTAAAGAGTGTGTGGGGTTGTTCAGAGCCTCCTCCCTGCTGAATTCATGGAGTGCCGTGAAATGAGTGCTTTGATTCCAAGAGGAAGAGTCCTATCTGGTTTGTATCTCCTGTCTGTGTGTTGTGTGTCAGGCATAAGTTAGGTAAGATGGGTATCTCCTTATAGGCTTCACTGTCTGTTTATGGTCACTTCAAACTGGCACTTCTGGTTTGCATTGGTTGGTCAGCACTGGGGGCTTGCCCTGCCCAAGGAGAACATGGCTGTTCTGAAATCAGCCCTTTCTTGAAGGGAGGAAGACACTCCTTGTCTGAGTGCTTGTTCACCTGCACATTCACACGCTGGGTGTACAAATATCTAACCTGCTTCTGTTGGGGAAATTTGTAAGAGCCTGAGCTCTGCAAGGTGCTCTGCTCCCTTGGAAGTGTGCTGGCTCCCAGACCCACAGGGAGAGCAGGCTGGCTGCTTCCAAGGCCCTGTGCAGGTCCCCCAACCTGCCATCAAGTGTGACAATCACCACAGCCTGCTGGACACTTCTGCAGGGACTGCAGAAAGCCTTAAGGGATGAAAAAGACAGAGATTTCAGCCCCTGTGAAACAGTCCGGGGCTATAAAGGCCTCGTGCTCTTTGCATGGTTTGGTTACTGCCAGTACCAGTCATGGGATCTCTTCTGTGACTTCATTGAGACCTCCAGGCTCGCTGCTCCCATGTGCCAGCCCTGCCCACAGCACTGGGAGAAATGCTTGATGCAGGTCCTCCCAGGGATGTGACTCTGGCACTGCAAGGGAAGTTCCTGTCCTAGGATGGAAGGTTTCAAAACCACCTGGGCCTCCACTGCAGACAAATCCCTTGCCTGATTCCATGCAGAGAATCTTCCCTGAGAGGGCTGTTTGCAGACTGGGTCTTTTCTATTGCAGCTGAGATCATTTCTCTGGATGTGAAGCCTACAATGATGGAGATCACACTGGGGCAAGATTTGAGCTGGAAAGGTGCAAATTATTATGTTAATCCTTGCTAATGGATCTAGAGCCCAATGCCAGCTTTTCAACTCTTTCTAGCTGTGTAACTGCTCCCAGGCAAGCCTGGGCAGACACCAGTGCTGGAAGATGCTCTGCCTGTGTTCTAATCGCCCCAAAATGTTCTTCCATCTCTGCTGAAGAACACGAACTCTGTTCCTATCACTCAACTTTTCCATCATGTTGTAGAAAGATTTCCCTTAGGGGATAACCTTCAGCTTCCCAATCGAGGTGTGTTCTTTTCTAATGAGTGCCCTTAGGGCTTGCCTGGAGTTTTTCAACTGTGCAGTATTACTGGAAAATTTTTTCTTTACTGCTCATACCTATGTCTGGTCAGATTGCTCTACAGCAGCATGTGAAAAATAAGGCGGTTCCTTCGTCTGCCTCATCAGTAAGGCATTTTGCTCCTTCATACTCCATTGTAGTGACAGGTCACTCAACGATGACAGTGAGAGCGTTGAATATTTATCAGAGGAGGACAGTTTCCTCCATTGCTTTCAGTTCCAGGTTTTTCCAGTTCTAAGTCAGAGAATGTCAGCCTAGTTCCAGCTAAATCTTACCCAGTTCTCCAGCATCCATGTAAGAGGAGACATGGCTGACGTCACAAAATGAGTTACTACAGCTGCCTCATCCATGAGCCCTGAAAAGATCTTTGACACGGTGCTAGATGATTTAAACTATTTTCACTTGCATGTCAGGGACACGCAAGACAGTGCAAGATTCACCTGAATCTCCTGCTGGGAAAAAAACAATTTCTCAGAGTTCTGCTGCATTATAAATTCACATGCAGCAAAGTCAAGAGATCTGAGATGATCTCAGAGCTTTTTTCAGGATTTGAGGTATGCTGAGGTCAATCTCTCAGTCTCCAACGACAACTACTTGCTGCCAGACCAAAGCTGGTTCTCTCTTTCAGATGTGTTCTTGATCAAACAGTGGAGACCTACACTGAGCACCCCTTCCCCATCTGCATTTTTGTTAAGGACAACCAGGAAAGTACAAGGACACCATAAAGGAGAGGATCTCTACTCACTAAAGCAGAACTGTCTGCCCTCTGAAGTATTTGCTCTTCATCTCCACGTGGTTTTTTCAGACTTTCCCACCCAGCCTCGTGACTCATAAAGGAGCGATTCCTTCTTTCCTTGGGACCTGAGCTCAGTGGGGGCTCTTAATCCAGTGTTCTGTCATCTTGTGTGTCTGCCTTCCCAGCTCAAAACTACATGGACTCTAAAAAGAAAGACTGTCTTTTGTTGTTTGCCTTGTAAATGACCAGGAAGACTTATACTAAATTCTTTTTAAAGGTCATTTATGAGTTCTGATAAATCAAGGGAGTAACCAACTTTCTTTTTCCCCTTACAAGGGGTACTTCCCAAAAGGTCTGCTTGTACTAGCTGGGTAAATTCAGTGGGCAGGAGTCTTGAAAAGTAATCTTAGTATTGTCAGTCATGACAATGAGAGGCATAAAAATATTACAGAGACCTAGGACGGCCAGCTTGGAACAAATAATTGCTTTCTTGGCTTGCAGACAACCCTGTTCCCAAGTACCCTGGGTTATAATAGCATTTTGCCAGTTTGTTAATCAGAAATGGAAAAATACAGCACAACTAATCTCCACGGCTGCCAAGTGAGATGTGTACATGTGATACTAAAAGACCTGGAACTTCCCAGGGGAGAGATCAGAAGGTTCAGAAAGGTGCCTGAGGATTATGGAAATCTACTGCCTTTTCAGTGTGCTGACACTCCTCACCCTTCCTGTGCTGCCTCACCCCACGCCACAGGCACTCGCAGGGCCACAGGGATTGTTCCCTGCTCGTGTCCCCTTTCAACATCTGTAATTTACAGGCAGGGAGCAGCTGCACAGCCCAGGTCCATAAAGGGAGCGTGTGTTGGCAGCACAACCTCTGTCCAGTCTGACAGGTTCAGCAATCCCACTGTCACTTCCTGTAGCTGTCCCAGATCAAAGGGCTTGTACTTACTGTTCCTTGGCCACAGGGATTTTAGAACAGGGCTACAGCACCAAGTACACGTCCTGCTCATAACTCAATACCCGGTGATTATTCATGGACCTTCTTCTGGGGAGAGTTTGTCTGGTTCAGAGGAAATAGGCCATGATTACAGGAGCCTGGCAGACAGGTGCTTCCTGTGATACCTAGAAAAACCCTGAATCTGACAAATTGAACAATCAGCCAAACATAAGACTGATGCTAAATATCAGACCTTTTACGTACACTTATTGTTCTCTAACCTTTCTGAACGGTCAGGCTGGCTGAAGGTATCTTGATTTAAAGATATGACTGTACAAACGGTCTACTGGTGGTTTCAAGCATGAATTGATGTGGAGAAAATCACTGTGCTGGAAAGTAATTGAAAACTTTCCAGCAAGCAGCAGCTTTGTATGGCTGTGAAAGCCACTCACCGTTTGAATAAATTAGGTTGTTACTGTACCTACGCCTTCCCTTGTCAGAGGTGCCCTGGAGAAATGAAGAGAAGGTGGCTGTGCCATTGTGGTCCTGAGAGAGAAGACAAAGGTGCTACAAGCTGTTGCTTTTTGCATGTGAGGTGACTGGGGTTTGAAGGCTCATAGATGAGATCTGTCATGACAGCGTAAGAGAAATCTTCCTCCAGAAGCTGCTCTGCTCAGGCATCCATCTCTGTGAAAAACAAACGGCAAACTAAAAGCAATGCCTTGTGCTCTTCACTGGGTGCTCAGTGCACATTTTGGGGGAACAGTTTATTGTCTAGTGATTAGAAAGAGCTTGAGAGAATTTCAGCTCACCTGAGGGAGCCAGGCTGCTGCCCTGACAATCATTTTGACAGCTCTTGTTTGCTACAGAGCTCAGCTGTGTGCGGCCACGCTCATGTCTTGGGTACCCTCCAGATGAAGCAAATCTTCCCATAGCCTCAAGGACGAGATGAAGCACTAAAATGCTGGATGGTGCAGAGCAAGAGAAAATACAGCCAGTAGGCACATGTCACGGCTGTCTGCCGCAGTGCCTGGAGCAATGCAACAAGCCCTGGCAGCTGTGGCCAGAGGACAAAGCACTGGGCACACTTTGAGGCTTGCTCAGGTGCTGGGTCAGTGGTAACTTTACAAGACTAGGGCTACCTTTGTGAACATGGCTTCTGTCTGCCTTCATAGGTGCCCTTTGATGCTGGTTGATCTCTGGGGAAATACACTAATGTGCTTGTGTGAATCCTACTGTGAAATAAATGCCTGTAACAAAAATACTTTGTTGGTAGTGAATAATACTGATTGGATTTGTCTTTACCCTGTGGGCCTGAAAGAGCATTTACAGGCTGTCCTCCCAGATCCATGGACCAAAATTTAGGCTCCTTTAATCTAGCCTCCAGGCTGAAATCTGGCTTTTGCTGTGTAAGTCACAGCGTGACATTTTGCAAAGCAGCGGTCAGTGGTAATGTCAGGCTGAAAAGGTTAAACCCTGTTTGCCTTTTTACCATTGTTCAGCTTCAAGTCATTTCCCTGCTGAGGAACTGAGAGAGGCTGGACCTTATGGGGGAGTTCTTTGTGGCCTCAGTTTTGCCTCCAGAGCAAAAGTGTTTGTGCCAGTCTGTTGTTGTCTAGTGAGTATCTGAGTACCAGGTTTGTACAATTCTCCCAGTCTCACTTCGAGTAGCCCTGAATTCTGTTCAGGGCATCCACAGAGCAGTTGTAGGCACATTGCTCATCTGAATGCCACCCATACTATGTGAAATACATACTCCAGAATACAAATATTTAAAAAAATACTCACCTAAGTAATTGAAACATAATTATTAAAACCTTTTATGTTACTCTACAGTACAATGTAAATTGTTCCTTTCAATTAAATTTTGAAATACACTAGATTACATCATTTAAATAATTGCAAACTCTTAAATTCACTATCAGTGGTAGCAGAGCTGTATTTACATATACTTCTGAGATATTTCAGATGCAGCATTATGTTCCAGTCCCTCAGTCAGTTAAATAACAGACTCTCACTGGGGGTGTGCTGCTCTTCCACAGGTTCTATACATATGTGGGGTGTATGTGTCAGAGAGCAAGACCTCCTTTTAATCATGTTTGCTCTTTTTTTTTTTCTTTTTTCTTTTTTTTTTTTTTTGCTGTGTGCATGCAGCTGAATCTGAGCAAATTGATACCTACTTGATTTGGATTAAAGATGAAAGGCCTTTCTTTTTAAACAAGTGTTTTGACTGAATGTACAGAGGTGAATAATGAAACACAGTCCTTAGGAATAGTGGTGGGAAACATAATTTTTCCAGCTTTCATCCTCTGTTGCATAATACTGCACCTAATTTTGCTGAGTACCCTGACTTTACCTAATGCTGATGAAATATAGTCAATAGTGGAAACCTCTCTCATTGTCAAGACTGGCTTTCAACACGATCCATGCAATGGCAAGCATCATACATCATTCTCCTGCAGTGCAATATTAACAAGTTAAACTATTATCCCTCAGTGATCTCCTCGAGGGGAGCCCCTCTCCATATGTACATGAGCCACTGTTGGGAATCCAGCGGCTGGAGACCAGCACCAGGCTGTGGTGTTTGCTTCCAGTGCTATTAAGAGTCTTTGGGGATCAGGCTCCTCTCCGTGTTGTCCACGGTGCAAGTTCAGGCCACTGGGGCTCTTGATGGTCTTTGCATGTGGCACTGGTCAAGCCAAGCTTGCCCGTGCAGGACTCAGGGCCTGGTGTGAGGAGTGCTGATCATGATGTTGGGCAGCGCGTTCCGCCGCTTCTTCCAGGAGCCCAGCTCCCTGGAGTACCGCCTGATCTGCCTGAACCAGTGGTGAGTCCGTGCCCGGTCGCTGTCCCGGAACACAAACGCCTCCCGCCTGATCTCAATGAGTTCAAAGGTGTCGTCGCAGTCAGGATCAGTGGAGACGATGCAATTACTCAGCCTCAAGGGCTCCCTGAGCAAATGGAACTTCCCGTTGTTCTTGTCCCTGATGAGTACCAGCACTGCATCCTTCACAGGCCCTGGCTCGGCGGATTCCAGGCTGGACTCGGACACACGCTTCATGTTCACCAGGAGGAGGACCTGCATGTTCTGGAACTTCAGGGTCTTGCTGCCTTTCTTCACCCACTGGCCATCGGGGGGCTGGGCCAGCTGCAGACACCCCTCCATCACAAACCGCGTTTCCTCCCGCAGCCAACCGACAGTTTTGAGGGCAGTTTCTCTCATCTCGATGTTGATGACTTCCCTCTTCTTCTTGCTGTCCTGGCGGAAGGATCGGAGCGTCCACGTGTTCCCCTCCTGCTTGGTTTTCATGTTGATGTGCTCCAGGTGGGACTCGATGCGGCTCTTGGCCTCCCGCAGGCTGCCGTGGTCTGGATGGTACTCGGTGGTGGCCTTGATGATTCTGCTGAGCAGCAGGGGGTACTTGGTGACCCTTTGCAAAGGGGCCATCAGGAAGGACCTCAAGTTCATCCGCCGCAGTGCTGTGTTGTCATTCTGGGAGACATTGAGGAATATTCTGCAGGGATTTAAGAAGACAGGATGAAATGGTGGTTGTTCTGCCAGCAGATGCTGCATCCTAAATGCAAATGAACAGCGTGGTGCTGACAGCGGCTGGGTACTGCAGCCCCCCATTTTTAGCAACCTTGTGAATTCTGTCTTCTCAAAGACTAACGACCATTTCTGCAGCTGTGCTCAGCTGCAGAATCCTGATGAGGTGCCTGGGACACTTGCACATAACATCCTAACAGTCTTCTATTAAATCGTAAAATAGCAAGGGTGAGATCTTTCTCTGGTACCCACTGACGTACGCATGAGGCAGATACATCAGTTTATATCAGATTGTATTAATTTGTAATGCCTTTCATCATTAGATTACAAAGCATATTAAACAAGAATTTGGCTGAGCAGTGGGAAATGACTTGCCTGACATTGCCCAATAGACCAAGGCTAGGAATGGAAACCAAATTCAAGTAATGTGTGCCACAAAGTGGCTTTCTGCAGTGAAAATCCAACTTGGGCTCCAGCACAGGGACTGAGAGCTGTTCTCAGCTGAGTATTATTTGGTGATAGTTCAGTGCAGTGCTCAGTGGGCAGACACTGCCACCACAAAACACTGAGTACAGCTGGGGACCAACTGGTTGCCTTAGTGGAGATACCAAGGACTGAATATTTTTTGGAGAATAAATTACTGTCCTCACCCCAAGAGGGAGCAGCAATAACTGAAGAACATTAGCATCAAACTTTGATCTGCATAGGCTGGCAAAGGCTTCACCCTCAGCCTGGTGCCTTTTTGTCCCCAAAGCCTGGATGAATATGCTCATCCCCTTTCTCACCTGAGCAACTCCTTCTCCTTCTCCAGTGCATTGAGCATATTCACAGAGGAGGACTGCTGAAGACAGTAGGTCTGGAAGGCTGGCAGCATGTTTACAAATTCTAGGAATACTTCTCCGATGCACACAGTCATCAGGTCTTCGTCCCCCTGCAAGTATGCAACAGAGCCCTGCTGGGTTAGCTCAGGAGAGGCACAGCCACGGGACCTGCCTCCAGTCCTATCAGCATGAACCTGCTGCAGGATCTACGGAGCATCAGACCAAAGGTGGAGCTGGGCTCACCCTTCCCAGTCAAAAAGCAGTTCCTGCAGGTCCAGGGGGAATCAGTGCCTGGGGAGGGGAGGGAAAGCTGCTCTAACTGCTTGCTCTTCCACACACAAAGAGCCGTCTTCTCTCCTCCTGTGGGCTCAGCCATCTCATCACAGCAAGGGCTTGAAGGCCAAAGTGAGCCTCCTAGTCAAGGTGTATTGTGGCCCTGCAGTGTTATTTCTATTTCTCTGCCCTCTGACCACCATGCTGGTGGGGCAGGAAAGCTCCTTGTGCAAGGCAGGGTGCATCAGGAGAAGCAGCCATACTCAGAGCTGTAGAGCAGGGAGCAGCCTGCACTGCCTGGCCCCACAGACAGCCTGGAGCCAAGCTGCAGTGAACTGCAAGCCAAGGCAAACACAGCCAAGCCAGCATGAAGCCAGCAAGCTCAGGGCTGCAAGAGCACAGCCTGAGAGACAGAGCAAGCTGAGTTCTGTGCCCGCATGGTCACATTCTTACCAGCATCCAGGCTAACTGGCCTAAAACTAACTTTGATAATGGGACCATTAAGACCTGTTAATGGGATTAATGAACAAAATTGCTGATATCAGTGGCATCACCACTGAATCCAGCAGCTGTGACCTGGCACAGGGCTACTGAAATCAGAATAGCTGAGGGAGAAAGGGACTATATAGCTGATAGCTGACCACAACCCAGGAGTTCTATCTCCTGTTCCTCTGCTCCACCTGTGCTGCCCCACTAATACAAAGCCTATTTCAGTCTACCCGGTCCAGCCCCTTTAGAGGGCAGATGCAGCATCATACCTGGTCAAAGGCCTGATCGATCTCCTCTTGAAGTATCTCCAGGAAGTTCTCATTGAGGTCAATGAGCTCCTGGATGTTGCTGAAGATGCCCTGGAGCTGCTCCTGGCTCAGCAGCCCAGCCGCCTGCATGGGGAGGTAGAACTCCTCTTTGATGATGCGCAGGTCCTCTCCATAGCTGGCCTCTGTGTTGACAAACTCCAGCACAGACTCTTTGCGCTCTGTCCTGCGCTTGCGGCACTTTTCACAGAGGTCAGCCCGCCTCTGGTTGCAGTTCTGAACATCTGTCTCCACCGGGAGGTCCCTTTCTCCACAGTCGGTGCAGGGACGGTGGGCTTCCCAGGCCTGCAGGGAGCTCAGCGTTTCAGATGCTCTGTTCCTCCACTTCCTAGCTGGCATCTGGCCAATGCCACTATCTGCCCTCTCCACATCTGCTGACTTGGTCCGGGTGGCCTCAGTGGGATCCAGGTCATCCCGGGCATCATTCACGCCAACGATCCCACTGTCCGTGCTCAGACTGCTGACATTGCTCCAGTGATGTCTGGAGCGGAGGGAGCCCCGTGGTGTCCGTCGGGTCTCATCAAAGCTGCCACCATGGCCAAGGTTGGCTTTTGCTACCACTGGACCTGAGAACAGACACAAATCGTTACAGGCACTGCCAGCTGCAAAGAGCTCACGTGAGGAACTCCTGCTGGCACAGTCATGAATGGCAGGAACCTGGGGGGGGACAGGCTGGATCTGGTGAAGCAGGGCTGTGAGCTGTCTGCCCACCCCGTTTTGCTGCTGAGAGTGGTGAGAGTCAGAAGTAAACAGCTCTCAGGTGAAGTCTGGGATCTGTCATCACTTCCCATATCTGTGAACTCATTTGGGCTGCCCCTTCCCCTGCCATCTACCAGAAAGGGACAGAGCAGAGCAGATCCTGATTTCCTGCACACCTGGGTACAACCCAGGATGCTTCCCTCCCCTAGTTTGTAGAGTTCCTCCACATTTACAGCAGCACAGCAGAACTCAGCATCTGGCCCATGAGCCCCGAGCATGCAGTGTGTGTACCATAGTCTCGCTCCTGTCGGCGCTTCTGTGCGTGCTGCCGCGCTGCAGCCGCGATCTTCAGCTCCAGCTGCTTCCTCTTCACCGAGTCTGTCGGCATCGGGTCACTGAAGTGTGGCCGCAGCCGGCACTCCCGCTGGGCCTTGGCACCATCCGTGCTCTCGTGGACGATGTCGGAGCTGGATCGGCGACAGCCAGGGCTGGGCGTCTGCAAGAAAGGCAAGAAAGGGTTTGGAGCAAGCCTGTGGTCAAAGCAGCACCCGGTTTTGCAGACACTGGACTTTAGTTGCCAAAGGAGAGAAAAGGAAACTCATCAACAGTCAGATTGTAAACATATGTCTGCTACATGATCATTAAAAAATCTGTCCCCCCAAGTCCCTCTGTCTTGCTCAGTCCTAACAAGCAAGGACCCCTCTCCCTTTGCTGTTGTGTAGCCCTGAGCACAGTGGCTCTGAGGTGGTTGGATCATGGCTGTTAAATAACCATGAAAAAGTCAACAGCACAGCCCTGGCTACGGGTCTGTGCTCAGGGACCTGAGCTCACTATCCACTGCTCTGTGAAGGTTTTGGCAGGGTCAGGAAGTCCAGACTCCATGCCCGACCTGCACCAGCAGCTGGCCCAAGGGGGCACTAGGAGGCAATGTGTCTGAACCCCCAGACACACTGGAAGCCATGAGGGGGTTATTGCTGAACTCCCTTCATGAAATGCAGTGGCACATAGGCAGGGGCAAAAAACTTACTCCTGTTTTATTAAGTGTAATAAAAAAGCTTCTAATGCTTCTAACAGAGTTTAATTACTCATGGGAGTTGGCGTCAGACTGCCGTCTGCCAGCCTGCCCAGTTCCTACAATGAAGGGATCCTTCAGAGTTTTTAACAAGGAAAAAAATCCTAAACACATGGGTGAGAGGGGAACTCCTCTCCCTTACATTCCCTGCAGGTGGACTGTCACTGGATGTCTCATTGCTTGGCTTGTCCTCCCAGGTCTCTGTTGCCATGGACATCGCTGTGGGCTGCTGGCTGTCCTCCAGAGGTGGGAGATCAGCTTCCCTCAGATCACACTGCCCCTTGGAGGGGGATTTGGCAGCAGTCTCAGCATTGCAGCTGCAAGGGAAGAAGCAGACTCCATTGAACATCATGGATGCAGTTCTCCTGCCATTCCTGACAGGGATGAGACTCAGCAGCAAGCCCAGGTTCAAACAACGATCAGCAACAGTTCAGGGAAAGTGCAGGCAGGGATCATGACTGGTCAACATGGATAGCTGTGCGTGTGTTTCAGGGGCTCCAAGCACTACTCAGTTAAGATAGTGCAAACTGAGTAACTGCACTCGTGCCCACATCAGTCTGGGTTATCAAGTCTCGGGTGTTCACAGGGCATTTTTGTGTCTATAAAACATGAGGGTCTCTATAGGGACCAGAAACACTCCTTTCTAAGTAGACCACATCTATATTTGCTGCTATTTAAGGAGATGCTGCCAACACAGAAACCACATTGCTTGTCTGGAAGAAAATCACCTGCTATAAAACATAATACTTTGAAGGGATTAGAGGATTAAAGGAGCTTTCCCTCTGTTTTTCATCTCAAATGATCCCAAGCCCACTGAAATCACTGGAAAGATACTACCTCCTTTCAGGATCAGGCCTTTTGGTGCTCTTAAGAAACCTGAAAAGATCAGCAGTGTCTGTTGCTCTCACTTGGCAGATCTGGCATGCCCTCACTGATGGCTGTCCGGTGCTAACAAGGGCCTGGCCTGGCTGATACAGGCAGCCTGTCCAACCCCACGTCCCCCACTCTGCAGACAGCATCACTCTCCAGACAGACACAGTCTGGTGCAAAACCACCGACTTGACAGGGTAGTTGACAAGTTGTTGTTTGTGATACTATTTGTGATACATTTTTTTTAACAGGCTCTCTAAGACATCTTATTTCCATGCATAATGAAGCCTGTTGGGAAGAATATTAATTTTTTTTCATTTTGGGTTTACTTAATTTTTATGGACTTGGATTCCTTTAAAAAGAAAGGTTGTGAGGACTGGATATGGATGCTTGTATACACAGGAAGCCAGTGTCTGGAACATATTTCAGGTTATGCATGTATTTTATGCTTAACAAAAGTCTTCTATGAGAAAAATCTGCTTCTTCTTAAAGGCTTCACTTGTGAACTTAAGCTGGTAGGTCATACTGCTAATGTGCAATTCCAACAGTGTCAACTACAAGTAAACACATGAGACAGATGGGCATTCTCCTTGCAGTGAATGACAGCTGGCTCCAATAACAAACCATCAGCCAATACTGAAATCACTGAAGAGGGAACAAATCTCCCAGAACACAAACTGGCTCTGTTGTCAGGCCAGAAAAGTTGGTTTGCATCTCTCCAGCTGATGCTTTTTCATCTTCTTCCATTTATGTTTCCAGGCCCCTGCTGACACAACCAGTTAAAAAGAGTTTAGCCGTGGCTGCACAGCAACGGCAACAGTGCCAACAGCAGGCTCCTGGCGTTTGATTTTTGCTGTTCCCCTCCAGGTTTCTACTCCCCAGCCTGAAGAAAGGGGACACCAACATCACTGCTGTCACAGAGCAGTCTGCAGCACTTACAAGGTGACAGTAAGAGCAGCACATGCACACAGCAAGGCTGCGGTCCCACCATGGTGCTGGCCTGGCCTGGTCTGGCTTGAGAAGTTCCTGTCTCCTTCCTCCCTCCTGTCCCCAGCCATGCCTGGGATACTACTCCTTAAGTGTGTGTAACTGTCTGTGTGGCCATGATCTAAAATCAGGCTTGAAATTATATGGCTTTAAAAACCCTCCCTCATGTATTCTCAGATAATTTCATCCATGTTTTTTCATTGAGTTGGGTAAAGCATGAACAGTTCAGCTGGACACGCCCATGGAAGGGAAGGCACAGATTAAGGAGCAAGAAAACTCTTGAAGAGGATGTGCCAAAAACCACCTTTCCAAAACCTGCTCCTGCTCAAACAGCTCCTGGTTGAATAACACAGAAAAGGGACCACACTGGGGCACTGAGAGGCAATGGATGTGTCCAAGGTTAGTAGCAGAGCTCATAATTGGAATATTATCTTCTTGATCACACCACCTCCCACTATACAGAACATACTCTCAAGAGAGATGCTGAGCTTTCATTTGTCATTTTCACAGTACTTCAAGATCATCCACTTAAATATGGGAAGCACTCCAGAGTATTACTGCTCCTCTAAGTGAAGCTGACAGCAGCTCTCTGCTGATAGAGTCTACAGACCAGATGCCACCACTTACTGTGGTTTCCATAGCCCAAAAGGGATATTTAAAAAAAATCTCCAGACGTGATCTGCAGTGGGAATAAGAGCCAATACGACCCAGAGATCTGAGCTAAAGAAACATGACTGAAGATTGAGAAATTCAACCCACCCCATGGCTAGTCAGCTGGAGGTAAGAAAGGCAATGATGCAGAGCCCACACTGTGCGAAAGGAGATTTGTTCATCCCTGGTTTGACTGCTCTACTTCTTGTTATGATTAGATCCCTCCTGCTTGATGTACTGGCCATGTGGTCTTGGGGCAAGTGCTGCTCTACACACCACTAGTATGATGAGAGGGATGTGGGCAAAACAGGGAGGATACAAGCAGTGGAATCACATCTTAGGGCTGCTCCTTTAACCTTTGCCTCTGGCTTAGAAGGAAGAGGGGACATTGCCAAGAAAACAGGATATTGCCCCTTTCCCTAGTCCCCTCCTCCTGGAGGAGACCTGTGCTGCCAACAGGTTCACACCATTGCCTGCTCAAGCAAGTCCAGGCCCCTCTGCCCCCACACAGAGCTGCAGAAGGGGGGACTCAGGCATGTTTCCATCTGTTGGATCAAATCACTTATTGGGACAGGAGTTTGTGCCTGCGGTTGGTGTCAGTTTTTACTGTTCTTCCCAATAGATGTGATGCACTCGGGCCAGCACAGGGAGTACAGGTTCTTTTTGAATGTGTTTTTAAACTTCTGGCCATCATCTCTGAATTTCATGGAAGCGGAGGTACTGGGAATGGTATACAGCTGCAAATGCACCTGCTTTCCTTCACGGTCTCTCTGGGCCTCTTCATGGTTTTATCATTGTCCAGAATAGCAGTTCTCAGCCCTTTCCACATGTTCCTGACTCTTTCTGACTAATAGAAACGTTTTTGTGCATGCCTTCCCTGCTGTCACCTGCCTTCCTGACTTGGAGTCCTCTGCTAGGGGAAGTTGGTATTGTACCCACCATCATGGTGTCACCCCAAATACAGCCCATCACTCTTTTCAGGAAGCCTTCTTTCTTAGTCATGCCCTCGGCTAAATTGTGCAGGTTTCTGTTGTCACCAGGTCCCCCATTTCATAGACACAAACCCGTGATCCTTGCATGTCCTCATCCGGAACAATTCGCCACTTAAACGATTTCAGAAAGTGGAATTATACACTGAAAGGCTTGCAGGATTTCCACCTACATAACAACACCCCTTCCCAGCCAGGACTACCACCTAAGTTAAGGGTACCCAGTCATCCATGAGGGGCCTAAAGCCATCATAATTATGAGAGTGAAAATCAAATCTTCACTGACAAAATATTAAGTCAATTGAATGTATCTCAAATAACTAAGTATGAATTACTATGGAGACTGTTAACTTACAGACAAAACTGCTTTGTAAAAATGACACTTACACAGAAGCACTAGAAAGAGAAGACAATTTTAGCTATTTTATTCTGTGATGCTCCATCACAACATCTCTATCAAAGGCTTGCTGAGCTCAGCATCTTTGGAAATGGGACCAAATACCCAGCTTTCAGCTCATTTAATTTGAAACTTAGAAAAAATGTGGCCTGGATGCCAGTGATCACAATTTAGCACCAAAATGCAGACAAAAATCTCCCACTCTGCAGTGAAAGTCAGCTGGAGTTGTGAATATTCAGGGATATTACGGTCTCAGGTGAAAATTAATGGAAAAATGAGAAATTTCTAAACAAAGGAAACTGGAGTTTTCCAGCAACCAGTGCTTTGGCAATAACAATTACCATTAATTGTTATTACTCTGGAAAATAAGGCCAGGGTGGTTCCTTCACATATAAAACTGCCTCTCTAATACTGGAACCATTGTCATTCACATTTTTAGATCAACTGTCATTTTGGTGTTAATAAAATTGCTTCATAGATTTAAACAAATCCAACTAGGGAGACTGAACACATTCACAGAAACAAAAACCACTGTGGGTATTAAAAGCACAGAAACCACACTGAAGCCATGAAGGCCCTGGGCAGGAAGTGTTTGGAGGATGGGAGAGTAGTGGGAAGGAAGATGATATGCACTCCCCATTTCCTGTACTTTGCTCTGTATGCAGCTTGGTCTCCAGATACCAGTGAAATCATTGATCTGCACAGAGGCAGCTGTTCTTACACCCTTACTGCTTGTGCCATTTTGTGTATTTTGTTTCACATTCATGACAAAAATAGCCTAATACATGAAAATGCTATCATACCATAACTTTCTCATCTATCCCTTCACTGGGTTTTGATACTGTAGAAGAAAAGCACAAAGGCTGGGCTGGACAGCTGAGGGAAGCACTGAGGGCTCTGACACCACCTACTTCCCTCTGGATTATAAAGTCGCAGAAGTATTTCTGCTGTCACTCTGGCTACAGCTCCTGAGAAGTTCTTTCAGACGAGTCTCATTCCCTGTGCAGAAGTCACTATTATCTCCTCTAAAACCTGAATCCAGTCTCAGCCCATGCACTCCAGAAATAACAAGACAGCATACAAGGTTGATGCCCTGGCATTTTTCACACCCATCTGTGGATTGCAGAAGCAGCCAGGAACCAAGTCTAATGCAATTCTTGGCAAATCCAGCCATGAAAGCCAAGTGCATGGAAACAAACCACTCCACCAACACTAACTCCTCCTCTTCCCATCAGCCTTATCTCATGATACGACAGTGGTAACTGCTCCAAATTCTTAGCTTCTAGAACTTTTCTACTTCCTACTGAGCCACCATGCATAGAAAGGGATCCCTATTTCTTTGGCAGGAGGGAGGAAACAGGACTGCAGTGTCCAAAACCAGGATAGAGAAATCAGTCGTTGTGAACATCTTACCCAGAGAAGGGAAAAAACCCTGGATGGAGAAGATGGAGGAAGGCTTTACACAAGTATTTTCTCTGGCTGCTTACACAGAGATGGCAGAAGAACAGTATTTACAAGTACTTTCACTCACTGCCTGTGCAGGTCTCCAAGAGGGGGTTAAAGTCTCGTAGCAGCCATCTTGCCCTTGTGTGCCCGTTCACTGCACACAGGCAGCAAGTGAAAGCACTTGCTGCTGCATGTCACACTATCTAAATTCATATTCATGTCCTGCAGTGGTGGTACAGACCACTTTCTTCAAAATAATCATATCAGTACTTTATATTCTTTGGCTGTCTTCTACTTTTAACAGATACTAAAAAAAAAAAAAAGACATTTTGACAATTTAATACAGAAATAAAATGGGTGGGAAACTAGCTGTCAGAACTACTAATGGCAGTTGTCTTTACAGGTTTAAGGTGCACAAAAAGGCAAAGTCTAGAGGAAAATGCTTTTTGATGTTTAATCCCACTCAAGGTGGAGTTTAAGCTGAACAGCTTAAAGACATGTTCGTGTGGCTATCAGAGACTCCAAGATGAAAGGCTCTGCCAACAGCTCATTTATGCTACAGGAATTAAATGTACATATCAGGAGAAAGACCAGATCATTAACAAGGGAATTGCTTTCAGGTGACCCCACGAAGCATGTTACCTTTTCTTAATAAGTTCCAAGGCTGAACCTATGAATTCATCCTTCATTTTTTGTAGCTTAGCTCCATAGCTGGATAAGTCTGTGGCTTCTAACAGCAGCGATGAACAGCAAGAGGACTGGGCTTCAGAAGCCAGCGACTGCCCTGCAAGGTGGAGGACATCATTTAATTGTCTTGTCTCTCCTTTCTGCTGCTCATCATTGAAGATCTCCTGCCCAGCACTGTGTATTGCTCCTGCCTGTAGAGATGATCGTGGAATAGGGCTGGAGCAAATAGGGACTGGTGATGTATCCGGGATGGAGCTCTGGAAGGTTCTGTCCTTCACCTCAGGACTGCTCATCTTGAAACCATCCCATGTGGCTGGGTTTTGGGAAAAGCCAACAGAGGTGTGGTTTTCATGGAATACATCATCATCCTCCTCTGCTGTGACAGCAGGTTCATTCACAGCTTTGGTCCCTAAAGCTTCTGGACAGACATTCTTACTGTTTTCCTCCTCCACTGTCTGGTTTGCAGGCAGACCCTTTTTCAAGCAATCTGCTGGCTCATGGCTGCTGTCAGATGAATTTCCTTCCTTACTTTTCATTTGCTTGAACTCCTCAAAGGTGGGTATGTAGAGCCTCCCTTTGCAGCGGCCTTTCTTGCTCTGTCCCAATGTGACTTTGCCATCTGTTTCCCCACTGTACTGTTCTAGAGTCTCTGCTGTTCTGGATTGGCCCATCTCATGGCTTTCCCCAGAATGCTGAAGGGGCAAATTGGGGGAGCTATTCTGCCTTCGGAGCTGAAGCCTCCTCTGAGCCTCCTGCTTGATGTCTTCCGGACTGATGATCCTGTGTGCAAAGCACAGTCCCTGCCCCGCTGTGAGGCTGTGCCTGAGAGCAGCGCGTTCCACCAGAACCGTGCAGCAGTTCACAGCACAGCCGTTCTTGCACTGCTGGCACACCTGGCATTCAAAGAACTCTTGGGCCATCAGCTCAGGCAGGGCCACCTGTGGGCGCACTGGCTTACAGGGCTCTGCCACCTTACTGCTGTGCAGCCTCAGCTTCTCCTTCAGCTCTTTTTTGGCATCCCCGTGTAGGGCTCTTTCCTCTGCAGAAGGGAAGAGCCACTGAGGCACTTTGGCAAAGGGAGGGAGGAGCACATTCTGTGTGGATCGAGATGTCTGTTTAGCACGGAGAGAAAGGTTCCTCAGAGAGTCCGATGCGCTCTGTACTGGGGCCGCATCCACACAGCCTTCTGTCCACTGACTGGTGCCTCTACAGCGAAAGATGATCTCGTTATCCAGGCTCCGGCAGTGAGAATACAGCCCACAGTCAGCAACTGTTGCCCAGTGAAGGTTCTCCACACTCCGATACATCCGCTTTTCCACAGGACTGGCCAAAGGTGCCTTGCCCGTGTGGCAGGCGAGAGTGTGGATGTCCCCAGAATAAATATGAGTGTCTAGGTTCTTTAGCGGATGCATGCTGCTAACCGAAAACTCCTTTAAACCATGCTGTGCACAGAGCTGATTATTTTGGCAGCTCGAGATGACCCGGCAGTGTTCCTGTCTCTCATCAACACTGATGTATGTCATAGCAAATGCACATGGAGGCTCTAGGACAGTGGCGTCTAGGGGGAGAGGAGGGAGCTGGGGTGTTGCTTAGATGCCAGTCAGTGTCCAGAGACCGCAGACAGCAAAGTGTGCTGCTGGGCACTCACATAAGAGAGCTCTCACATGGGTGGAGTCGCCATGCGTAGAAGACCTGTGAATGGAAGGAAAGATGAGTTACTGAAGCAGCCTGGTGCTGACTTGCAGGATGCAACAGCAGGTCTGCTTCCAGGGTTTGCAGAATCCAGCACCAACAGCTTGTGTAGGAGCAGAGCAGCATAACTGGGCAGTGAGCGGCAGGGCTTGGGGCAGGGAAGCTTTTTCTTCCCTAGCCAAGCCAACAGTGCCCTTACACTATCCATCTGAATTTAGAGATGTTTACCCTACCTACCCTCAGCAATTCCCTCACAATAACGTTGCTCAACTCTAGAGACAAATGCTCAGCAGTGCTCACTGCAGGCTCAGCTTACTCACACAGCAGCACTAAGGAGATGGCAGGTTTACAAGAGATAGTGAGGTTCTTTCCCTCAAAAGGGGTGCAGACAAGAGTGTGTGGGTTAAGGGGGACACTGGGGGCAGGAAAGGATGACATAGCAGTATGGTCTTCTGGAAGACTCAAGTAGCAAGGAGGAAGAAGAAGGATGACAGGTGGTGGTTTTGTGCCTGACAGTCACACTGCAGCCCCTTATTGCTCTGATGCACCCTTCACAAGGACGACACATATTGTTTATTGACTACATATGGTAGCCAAGCATTGCCAAGTGCAGAGACAAAGGTACCTCATAAACTTTCACAAATGCACCCTCCTGACTCCTTAGCCACAGGCTCAAATAATCATCCCCCCACAACAGCTCAGCAAAGGCCCCAAAAGAGAAAGGTGTGCTTTCCAAGGCTCCTCCTATGAGCTGTGTTCAGCACTGTAAGGCTCAGAGAATCTAAGTGACTAAACCACATGTTCAGAGTGGAGAATTAAATCCCTAAACTCCAGTTTGGGCCAGCAGGATGAAAGCTAAGTGGCTATGCCCTTGCTGGAAGTGGATGGAGCCTCCTTACACTGAACGGAGAGACTTTAGATTTCTTTTAAGGATTTAGGCCTCATGGACTTGCCAGCAGTCACACAAGACATCAGCATCTGCTATAGCCCAATCCACTCCCTCCCCTGGCAATCAGAGGCAAAGGGAATGAGTGAGTGCCATATGTAAAGGACAGTAAGACTGGGCAGGGGATAGGGGGTTAGCCTGTGATTCGTTAGGGCAAGATAGAGCTGGGATGGTGGGGCATTACTCTTTAATAATAAGCCAGGCAAGAACCAAGCAGGTTGAACACACAGGAAGAGGTCTTGGTAAAGCAAGACAGAACCAGTTACAGCCCAGACTGTTTGTTCTGTAGTGCAGCTGGATTCCCCACATGTGGACAACTATTCACACAGCACAGCCACCTTGATCAGGAGGGGAATGAAAAGGTTTGTTACTCCCTGAAGGCTAAGACACCGCAGGCACCTAACGATGTGATGCACCAACAGACATCTTCTATCTGAGGGCAAGTCTGAGGTACTGAATTGCCTGGAAGCCAGTCTTGCTAACACACTGGGTGCTTGATTCATCCCTTGCTTAGAGTGGCTCAAATTAGCATACTTTCCCCGCATTAATGAAATTATGTCTAATCTAATCCCAGTGAGGGAAGGCAGAACTGTTCCTGTGGTTCACCACTGAATGAAGAACATAATTTCCATCCTTCATAACTGCTAAAAATAAGAATTAAAACTAGCTCTCAAAGTGTGGTTGTTCCCCAAGATGTCACAGGCACTTCTCACCCGGTCTTCTCATGGTGGGGCTGGAGTTCCCCCTTCTTCACGGCTCTGGAGGAGCCCACAGGTGACAGCAGAGAAACGTGAGGATCAGGACTTTCTGTGATCATAGGTTATAACATAATCTGTCAAGAAAGAGAGAATTATATGATGTGAGAGCCAGTCACTGAGCAGAGAGCAGGGCTCCTGGTAGTGCCGAAGGGCTCCTGTGAGAAAGTGCTATTAATAAAAGATGCCATGCCCTGTCAGGTTGGTCTGTGATCAGGTCACAGCCACAGCACTAAAAGCCACCACGTACTTTTGGCACTCTGCTTTCAGAACAAGAAGAAGGAGAAAACAGCCCTTGCTTCAGTGACAGCAGAGAATAAAGCTGCCCTTGCCGAAGGCAGAGAGTTACACAGAGTAAGGCCTGAAGAGAAAGCAAGGCCCTTGTGAGGCAGGCTCCTAGGCTGGACACTGGCTTGGCAGGCTCAGCATGTGTGCATGTGACAGCAAGGGGGCTGGAGAAGAACATGCACAGGCAGGGGCAGAAGCAGCCAGAAGAAGAGCAAGGAAGCAGAGGCACAGGAACAACAGGGTGGGATCTGTCCGTAGCTGCTCCATTCACCAAGAGATGGGCAGCACTGAGAAGACAATTGACATTTGTCCTCATCATTCTCTTCAGGTGGAAGTTCACTGCCAGGGCTTGTAGAGCTGACCCCTCTATGTGCTGCAGGTCAGCTACAGTGATGCCAGGCGTGGGTGGTCAGGGGCCACTCTGCCCCTGCCTGCTCAAGCGCACAGCACAGGCCATGCAAGGGCGGGCTGCATCCCTCCATTTCTCAGGGGAACGCCTCAAACCCTCCAGCAGGTGCGGGTACCCCTCTGCCCTGCAGAACAGCACAGGCCCATTCCCCCAGCAGCCGTGGAAGGTGCCAGTGCTCTCAAGCACTGCCAGGCAGCCACTGCTGCTGCTTTGCCAGGGCAGGATTTTCCAGAAAATGTGCATGGGACAGCAAAAGTCACTTTCAGGGAAGGAGCAGCTGGAAAACGCCTCCTGTGGGCACAGTAGGGCACATAGAGTGAGGGACAGAGAGCAGGAGCCAGAGGCAGGTTTGCACAGCAGAGGAGCCAGAGAAGAAAGCGAACAGCCAGAGCTGGCTGTGAGACAGCAGGAGACAGAGACTTTCCAGAAGAGGCTGCGCAGAGTTTGCTGACACGTAGGCAGGCACCAAAATTTATTGGATTAAGTGCAGGAAGATGGGAATTTTGTTTCCAAATAGTTTATTTTAATATTTGTCATCCATCAGGGGTGAATTTTCTTTCTCTGAAAAGTGATTTTTTTGGTTTAAGAGAACACTTCAGACACAGGAAGTCCCTTTGATACTTCCAGGAGAGCTCAGAGCAAAGTTGTTAACAACTGTGAGCACATGGATGTAGCTCAGAGGTGGGTATGCAAGGGGGTCTGGTGCCCTGGCTGGAGTGAGAAGGAGCCTCAAAAATCAGTGAGTTCTGTTCCCCCAAAATGCCTGCAGGGCAGCTGTGGAGATCTCATAACAGCCAGCTCAGGCAGCAGCACCTTTCTTCCCTGTCACTCCACTCTTGGAAGGACCATCTCTTTCCCACTGAACTCTTGTGATCTTGCCCATTCCCCCAGGTCACTGCCCTGAGGGCTGTGCACAGCACGTCAGGCAGCTAAGCTTAATTTCACTGAACACCCTGGGCAGCTGCTGCCCGAGTCATGACCTGGACAGGGGACTGGCTGAGGCACAGACTCCTTCCCCCACTGCTCAGGGATGCTCGGAGCAGCAGAAAAGCGGTGGTCTCTCTAAAACACCACATAATTTGTACCTGGCCTGTAACCAGGAAACACTGAGTGTTTCTCCCTCCTTCCCCTGTTCTTGTGCTCCATGGCACACAGCAACACTATCACAGTTTCAGCTCACATGCCTGCATTTGTCAGGCCACTGACACCCCATAATATAAAACATGTGCCTACACACTCAGCTCCCGAGTAACATGGCCACAAGCTGGTTGTAGGCAGTCTGCTGGAGGAGACCATAAGATGGAGACAGAAAAAAACCCCAAAACAAGTTAATATGCTTTCGGCTGATACGCTAGAGATGATCTTTGAGCACATACTTGCAGGCCCACGGTACATACAGAGTACTTAGCTGCAGTCTTATATAGTCACCAAAAAAGAAACACAGGGAACTACGGCAACATTAAAGTTTGTCCTCCCACCACATCAGAGCTATAAGTACATGCTATAGCTACAGCAGGTGATTCCAGGTATTGGCTAGCAAAGGTCACAGAAGTGTGAGGCAATGGAAGGAAGTGCTGATTTCTTACATGGTGACCCAACTCTGGGTCCTAATTTACCCTCTCCTAAAGGTACGCAGCAGCCCTAATGTATCCTCTGCTCTCCTGCAGGTAGACCAAGAACTGAGTTGCCAGTTTTTAGTCACTCCCCAATGTATGTGAGCACTGTGGATTGATGCTACACTCCTTTTACCCAGTTTACCCACCTGGGTACTTCCAGGCAGTCCTGTACACACTTGCCAAAAGCTCAGGCTGTATTCTAGACCAGCAATCCTCCAGGCCAATGCTCACTTATTCCAGGCCAAATAGCAGAGTTTAGTGCTGGCTGCTGCTGCAGCACATCGTTGCTCCTCCGTGAAACAGTTGCCTGTTCCCTGGCTCAGGGAGTGAAAAGCTTCTAGTGGTTATGAGCCTCACGCCTTAAGTGAGCATAAGACTAAGGGCAATGTGTGCTCATCTTATTTTCTACCATGTGACTCTGTTTAATCAAGTTCACTACTCTGATAAATGCCTGCTTGGAGACTTGCCACTAACCTTAATTTTCCTGTAAAATCCCCCCCAAGAACTTATTTCTCAAGGATTAAAGCTTGAAGGATAAATTATTTCTTCCCAAACACATCAGAACCGTTCTGCCTGGCTGACCTTCCCAGCAAAGCACTAGACAAAGTGTCAGGAGGATGAAGCAGGCAGGCACAGGATAAGTAGCTCATTGCTGATGAAGTGCACTGTGGAGAAGACCAGTCATGTTCAAGGACTCCAGGAATATCAGGACAAGGGGTCACAGAGCCTCACAAGGCCTCAGGAAAAGAGGCCACCGAATCTGGCAGGGCTGAGTAGGTTTGCTGGTGCTGCTTTGCAGAGTTCATTGCAGCAAGATTTGCTCTATAGGCTTATCAAACGTGGACGTTTGTTGCATGAAATGGTGGAAAGCAGATTGCTATTGTCTGGCCTCTCCTGCTTGATCAGAGACATCAAGTGAGACTGGTACATTTTCCACTTTTCACATTTACAGCCTCTCAGTCACAAGCAAATGAACTTCTGCGTCATGGCCGTCACACCAAACTCCTGCTTCCAAGGGAGGGGAATAACTGCAGACCCTTACTCCATCTTGAAATAAGAGATTACACTAACCTTCAGGGTTTATTCTAATGTCTCTGCATTAGGTTTTGCAAATTGCAGCACTGAACAGAGGTTGGTTTATTCTGGAGTACAATCTCCCTTTTATTTCAGAGATCCAGCCTGCCAGAGGGATGTGAACAGCACATTTTAAAGAGCTATACAAAGGATTTTAGCAAGCTATGATACTGCTGTGAGTTTTGTGCTATCTGATAGAGCAAACCTCATGGTCACAGCATGATCTGACTGCTGCCACGTCATGCACATCACTTCAGCTCCTTAGCAGAACACCAGCAGTCTCAAGGGAAAGAATGCCAGATTTATTTTTATATATATTAAAGGTTAACAAGAAAAATAAAGGTGCCTTGGCTGTATTTGCTTTCTTAGCTGTTCTCTTAACAAGAGCTGTGCTGCAGAAACTGGTTGATGAAGATAAGGTGGCAGTAATTATATTTCTTAGGGGTTTTTTTGTCTGTTGTAGCAGCTGAAACAGGAGCATGGCTTATATAGTGTCTGTTAATTGCAGCAGGGGAGTTACAGCCACAGTAGTTCTCTAAACCGGTACAATTTCCTGGGTTTCTTCTCCTTCCTTGGGTAAATACCTAACCACAACTTTCCCTGAGTTTACGGTATCATCACTGCTTTCATTGTTCGCTCCATGGCATAAATCAGGATTGCTAACAAGAGGAACAACTGCCAGATTGATTTCAAAACCAGGTAATAAAGGGGAAACAATAACCTTTATAATCTGCTCACTGTATTTATAGTCCCTGTGTTGTCACCTTAAGCATAAACAAGAACCACAAAGTCTCAGAGACAGCTTGGCATGGGAAACCCCTGAAGACCCAGTGCAGCCCATGTCAAGAGGTTGCCGAGAGCACAGGCAATGGCATTAAATTCTGCCGTGTTATGAGCTGCTTTCTTCACCATGTGATATTGTCTAGCCATTTTCCTCCTTTCACATCTCTTTTCCTAATCATTTATGGGATTTTTTTTCCTGCTTCCCCAAGTGTTCCTCCATCCCACTGCATTCAACACAACACAGCAACTTGTTGTTAACAACTTGTCCAGAAAAACAACTGGTCTTGGCCACAGTCAGGGCTGGCTGGTCAGGGTAGCCCAAAGGGTACACGTGCCAACCAGATGTGTCACAGAAGAATCTGTCCACAGTATCTCTTGATCACCATAGGAACATCCTGCTATGGATCAGCTCAGTTCCAACAGGGAGAGTGTAGGAATCACCATAACTTCTTGTCTATTTGGGCCAGATTGGCTTCAAAATAGACTCAAGGCAGAGGAAAAGCTACTCTCAAAATTTTATCGACTCACTTAAGTATTCTTGGCTCCTTTTCTGTGGGATTTTTAAGCTCTTTGGGAACTATTTTTATTGACATAAAAGGTTTCACCTGAGAAGCCCTACTGCTCCACACACCTGTGCACTTGGCAGCAGTGCCTTTGATGAATTTTTCTGGCTGCTCTCTCAGTCTGAGCAGCTTCTCCTTCTTGTGTCACAGCATGGTTTTCTCCTTGTGTTCCTCCTTCAAAAAGGCTGTGATGACATGACACTTGCAGCCTACCTCCAAGGGCAGGCATTCCAGCACATTGATTTCAGGTAGCATACTTACAGGGTGACCTGTGTTCCCTCTTGATTCCTTGCTTTGGGAATGGGTACCTCTTTTTGTCTCACCAATGCACCACTCAATCTCTTGGACAATATTGCTCCAACAGTCCTGCTGATGATGCAGCAGAGGGATTGGCGCTTGAGAGGATTAACATTCATCTTGCAGCAAAGGGAGGCCGAGTAGGTTGATTCTGTAACAAATGCTCCTGGAGACACCAGTGTGACACCCCCATCAAGTGTCCCAGCTGGAGTTGCTTGTAATAATCAGCTGTGAAGCATCCCAAGAGATGGCAGCACCCACCATCTGCCAAGCTTTCAGTGACTCAACATCCTGGCTGACCACAAAGCTCCTTTGGATGACTCCCTCTCAGGAGGAAGCAAGTCCCATTTGCAATGAAGTCCTCTCATGGGACAGCTCACCCACGGCACCTATGAACCTGCAGGGCACATCGGACTGACAGATGCTGCCCTTCTCTGTAACACTGTGAGACACTCCGCTCCCCTTTTACAGCTGGAGGAGGAGTCCACAGGGTTGTTACCAAGCAGAGACAATGATCAGGCTTGAGTCAGCTGATGTTCAGGACCCATGTGGTTTCCCCCGACCTGTGTAGACACCACGAACCAAACATTCCCATGCCCTTGGTCATGCAGAGCAGATCTTGCCCACCACCCACCTTGGTCCTGACATAACACACACACTATTGGCCTCATGAGGAACAGACATGATCTGAGCACAGCTCTGACCCTGCTCCATACTTGGCAAAGACACAGGCAGCTCTCAGAGGCAGACCTGAGCCAGGAAAACCTACCCATCCCCCTGTGAGATCTGGGAATTATAAAGCCAGCTCACTTTACAAGCTGGCACCTCCACTTCTCCTTCAAATTCCCACTCTGCATAGGTATAACATCAGCACTAACTGCAGAAAATGGCTGCAATATGGCTACAAGTGAATTTGTTATTTCTTGGGAGGCAGGCAGAAGAAAAGGTTAAGACTGTGACTTGAAGCTCAGTCCCAGCAAAGGATCCAACATCAGTTATGACTTCCCCAGTGCCAGCTCCAGACCGTTCTCCTCTGTCTCCCAGCTGCCGGAGGTGTGCCCCAGTCCAGCCCTGCTACTCTCAGTCAATGACTCACATGCCAGCCCAGTGCTCTGCCTCTGGCTGTGATCAGCAGCACATCCTTTTGGAGAGAGCAACACAGATGGAGCATGTCTGCAGATGAGAAATGATGAGGTGGGGAACTACACCTCAGATCATCTAAAACTGTCTTGACCCTCTCTGCACGTGTTTGAGGAAGGCAGAAGGGACAGGGCAAAAAAAGCAGGGCATAGTGTGTCAGTTGAATATGAGAACTGAGAGGGAGAAGTAAATCAGGCCAGTAGCAGGAAAGGGCTGGCTGCTCCCTTGCCCTTGCAGCATGTGAGGAGGATCAACAGAGACTCCACCTAAGCACTCAGCGGAATGTTGTCATCTTTTGTGCATTGAAGACTGGCATTTCAACTCACAATTTTCATTCACACTCTGGCAACAAAGAGGTAAAAAGCCAAGTAACACTTAATGGGAAAAAAAAATCAAGTCCTTTTTTTAATATCGTCATTTAACTCATGATTTAATCTCATGATTTGCAGGGCCTGAGTCATGATGCTGGATTTCTTTCAGGGTGGAAATACCCCTGGCTGAATTAGCAATACATGACCACCAGGGCACACAGAAACATAGTATTTCCCATGCCCTATTACATTGCTTCCACCAATCCTAGGAAGACAACAGAAAACCAGTCCTATGCAGTTGGCTCCCTCAGGGTGGCTGAAGGTATTCCTTCTTCCTTGTTCTGAGATTGTCCTGAGAGTCTCAGCCTAATCCTTAAAATGCATAGGGCAGAGGAAAGAAATCACACCCTAATTCTAAGAATAAGCTGTATGTCAAAACTTTCTAATCCCTTCCCTGTACTAGGATGACCTTTTTTCAGCACAGTCACAAACGTCAAACTTTGAGTGCACTAGTGGCTTACTGCATCAGTTTTTCCAACCAGGCAATATGAACTTTGGCTCTCATCTCTCACCTCACTAGTGGGGAAANTTAATTCTGTTGATTTCAGTTCATTAACTTTGCACTGGAAGCCACTCCAGCACTCCCCAACGCTCACGGTAGGTGGACGAGCAGAGTTCCTCCATGCCAGCAATGAGTGTGAGACCAGAAAGAGGACTGGGAGAGGAAGGAGGTGTTGAGGACAGTGAGGAAGATGTATGATATCATCCTACACCTTGCTTGGTTACATCCCAAAGCTGTCAGGCACTCTGCCATACTGCTGGCAGAGGCAGGTTTGCCGTGAGGAAATGGGGATGTCAGCAGTGCCAGTAATCCTGGCCAGGTGTGGATGGCCATGGGCAGTAACACTTCCTGTTGCTCGGGCTCTGGAGGCACTCGGCAATGCTTCTACAGAAAACCAGGCAGCACTGTGCCCACCACCTGTCTCAGCTGAGGGATGTATCCTCAGAAGGTCCAGCACTACATGTTGCCCACAGTGAGGCAGTGGGAGTCCTGACAGGGCGCCGGTGCAGCTGGCCAGGCTCTGCTTCGGCATCAGTCCCAAGGAACATCACAAGCTCTTCGCTACCTACCAAAGAGAATTTATTTTCTTCTTTTTTGCAGATTTTGAACTCCTCCCATGGGCCTCTCTAAACAACCCCCTCCCTTTCAGATGCTGATGCTTTTCAGCTGATTAAACTGTAGACCAGACCATGAGCTGGGTGTAAAACAGTACTGCTTGTCAATGCTAATTTACACCTGCTGAGAATTTCCCTTCCTTCACCATTTAACAGAATTATATGACATGTCTTTTATCTCTCCTCACAGTTTAGCCTGCCATTCCCCTTTCCTGGCCCCCGAGCCTCCTGCTTTGCTCTGAACTCCCTGGAGGTTTACAGGATAAGTTGCTTATTTGCAATGTAAAGTGTGTCTCAGAACCACAGCCCCGTGCAAACAAACCCAAGAGAGGCACATTTATCCCTACTTGTGCAACAAATCCAGCCCCATCTTTTCCTGGCAGCAGTTCCCTAAGCACACACTGCATGGAACTTGCTAAGGGAAGAAATATGTCCCTTATTGCCATTACACAATGCAGGACTTCTCTGGGGAGATGCAGAGGATGGAGAATGAAAGGACTGATTCCACAGAGACCCTGAGCTCTTTCCTTTCTCATTGAAACTGATGGTGATGTCTCACCACCCAGCTCAGCACCCTGTAGATTCTGACTGTCAATAGGCAGGATACCATTAATGACTTCTTGTTGCTATGGTGATATTGATGGATAGTCCCTGGTGTTGGTGGGAATCCTGGGAAAGCTAGCAAAAAAAAAAAAAAAA
>VYZT01034596.1:108184-215526 GCA_013400735.1 Pomatostomus ruficeps | reverse complement strand
AAAAAAAAAAAAAAAAAGTGGGTCAAAAAAAGTGAGTTTGCCCACAAATGGGCAGTTATGTGACACACTTGATTAATTCAGTGGCACTTCACACCTCTTGCCTCCTTCAAGAACAGCACGGCATTCTCCGGAGTCAGTGCAAACACTCCTGCTCGCAGCAGGGCTCTGGTGCAGAGGTGCAGTGCTGCAAGAGGATTTCATTACTAGGCGTTACTTTTGCAGCTTCACCCTGGCAATTCGTTTCACATATAGAGTAAATTTTTGGCTCCAGTGAAATCACTTGGACCTGCGCCAGTGGGCACAGAGCCAGGATTTTCCCCAGCTCTCAGGATGCCTTATCGCAAGTGACAATTTCATTCAGCTGCCCCGATAGCCACTGGGAACCCCCTGCCTCTCCAGAGCTGTTTAAAGCGTGGAAAAGCCGCTGTTGCAGTTTTTGTTCTATTTCCCTGAGGCTCAGTGCTGTGCTCTCTTTGAAGGTGGTGTCATGGGCTCTCTCACAGCTTCCTACTTTCCAATGTGCAGTTTAGAGCAACCTTTCACCTTTCACCTCAACCAAGTGACCGCTGGAAACAACAGGCTGTGCTCCAGTCACAATTGGGTCCTTTCACCTTGCACAAGTGTTCTCGGGATTTGGGGTACAGGAACCATCTTCCTGAAATAACACTCCTCTTTGACCTTGCTTTCTCTGGGAAAATCATTCCTAATTCAGGTTGGTGACACATTAATGAAGAAGTGATATAGCTCCAATGGAACTCCCTCTTTCTCTACAGATGCTATTTATCTAAGCTCACCAAGGAGTGCATAAACTGCAAGATGCCTTGTTTTGGGGGAGATTTTAGCATGATTAGCAAATTTTAGAGTATGCTTTTTGTCTTAGAAAAGACTTATCTTTTCTGCTTTGTTTTACATCTAGGAGTACATATAAATTTACTAAAGAACCTTTTATTCCTAACAGTAGTACCATTCCAGGCATGTATCACTTCATCACCTGATGGGCACTCCTAATCCAGAAAGTTTTTATTGGTTTCGATCTGTTATTACAGAAGAATTATATCCACAGGGGAGCATTAGCTATAGCAGTACCATTACACAGACAGTTTTGCCAGTAAATGCCCCAGTGTAGATCAGATCCAATGGCTGTGTCAGCTTTTCCTTCTATTTGTGCGTTCAGATCCTTCGCTTCCATGTGAACTCAGGAACTGGAAACAAAATTACCCTGCCCCTCTCTGTTGCAACTTTTGATATCCCTAGTTCTAATGGCCTACAGAGTCTGAAAGCACTTTACATCAGGAACAGATCCTGAGAGAAAAATTCAGTTCCTTTCTCTACGTTACATGTAGCTATTCATCAAATTTACCAGGCAAGGTTCCTAAGCACATGGAGGCTGGACCAGCACTGACAGAGGGTCTCTCTTGTATAGCAACCCTTTGATCAGACTGTCAGCATCATTTATTTGCTTTTGTTTCATATTCTGCAATGCTCCAGTAAGTTATTTTTCCCAGTTGATTATCAAAGGCAAAAGCTGCCCTTTCAAGTTGGATTTGCACCTCTTCCCTTCCCCTCCATTTCAATTAGCTATGGAAATTACTTGGATTTTCTTTTTCTATCTCCTCTTGCCTCCCTGTCTATATGAGAGGCTTTAGCAACATTGATGGCTGGAGAAAACTCCAGTTGATGTCTTCCCTGTAGGAAATGTGACTTTCAATTAGCACATCTGAGTGCTCTGCTTGACCTTCTGCTAGTCAGGGTGGAGAGCACAGACCCAGCTGCAGTATCCTGCCTTTTTCCCAGCTAGGAGCAAGGGGATGGAGGGCTGTGAGTGCTATGGATGGATGAAAAGAGGTACCACCACAAACTGGCAGGGACAGACAAGGACAGGAACTGGTTTATTGCACTGGGAGACAGAAGGTGATAGGAATGTTTCTATGAAATAGGATCTCTGCCTGTGGGGAACTGCTGCTCTGCTGCATTTGCAGCTATTACTTTTCTGCAAACAATTCTGTGACTGCAGAGACACAACAGGCAGTGAACTGCCCAGAGCAGCTTAGGGCTGAGCAGAAATGGCGTTTGGACTGGGCTGGAGCTCTGGGCTCCTTCACTTGGAGATGCACGGGTAAATGTCTTTAGGCACAAATCCCAGCACGCTGGGAGGAGCACACGTTCCACAGCGCAGCTTTCCAAGTGTGATTTGCCCTAAACAGCTGGTCACCAAAGGTTTCTCAGAACACAGTATCAAGACTTAAAAACACATCAGATGCATTCAAGACAGGAGAATCACTCTGGGCTATATTTGACACCAGCTGGACATTAACTCCCAGGTGATCCCACAGGAACAGGATTTGGAGAGATCAGACTGGAGGCAATACAGATCCATGGGATTTCTCACCACACACAAGTCTCCCCCAGACACATCATGTCATGCATGGTTTACTGGAGATGTTTTAAAGTCATCATTAAGAAACAAACTTTAAATCTGATTAATACCAATGCATATACTCTTGGGATGTTCCTAACCACATCTATATATTCTAACTTACCAATATTGCCATGAGACTCTTTCTTTTTGGTTTTCTGCCAGACCCTCCACTATAGTGAAAGGTGATGGAAGAGGAGGCAGGACATGTCCCTTTGCTTAATGCCAGCTGTAAGAAAATGTTTTTGTTTGTTCAAAAGTACTGGATACTTTGTGCATCTTCAAGCTGCATCTTCATGCAGTGCAGGTTTGCAACTGCACATGTAACATGGTGAAGAAAATTAAGAATAAATGCGGCAATTTTGCAGCTCTTCCTAAGCAAGTGAGGGAGAAGGATAATGAATCAGATCCCCTCTCCATGTGCTGCTGGTCTTGAATATTGGCTATATCACAGAGCCCGTGACATTGAGTGTGATGAAGACCCACCCTGGATCCAGAGTCACAAGACACTCCATGTCACTTCTTATGCCAGTAACTTGGTGCAGGGTCTGAAGCTGGCAGTTCCCAACCAGCTCTGGGTTCTCACAGCCTGAGTTAGGTATCATTACTTCCATGCCATTTTGCAAAATATTCCAAGAGCCTAATGAAGGTCACTACATTCTTGTTAACCTTTATTTTTTTTGCAACTGAGAAAAAATAAGGCATAGATCATAGTAACTGATGAGACCCCTTGCATGCACATTTATTTCACCAAAGTAGTGCTAAAAGCTGAACTAAGAGCATCAAGGCAGAGCTGCAGGCAACCAGAAAGCTTTTTTTTTAAATAACACAGCATCAAATGCATGCAGCCTTTGTGCCTGTCACAAAGTACACACACCTACCCAAAGCTGAACACTCCACAGTAAGGAGGCAAAACCACTTTATTGATACAACTTCATAATACCAATCAAAAGAGAGGAAACATTGTCCATGCAGACATCTAATCCCTCAGGGGAAACACACACAAATCCTTTTTAAACACCTTTTTTAAGGAGTACTCTGAGAAGATACAGTGGAGATGCTGCAGCCAACATTATGGTAAGAGTCTCATGCAACACAGCATCTCAGAAAAGGATTTAACCTCAGCCTCATAAGTACTGTCCATCAACAATTCCTGCATGTAGCTATAACACCTCAGAAAGTTTAATTACCACTTAAGAAATGGAAGACTAAATGAGCTATGTGACCTTTCCCACCCCAGATCCTGTAGGTCAGCATTATTTAAGACAACTGGGAGCTTGAAAAGCTAAACATTAGTGTTGGCAGATGAACAGATGGATGGATTGCCGCCAACATAATTCATCTTCCCACTTGCCTCCACAGGACTGGGTAACATTCAAAGCTAACTACTTCCCTATGCAAAGAGAAATGCACACGATGCAATGAGTAGGTTTTAAAAAGGACTCATCAGCTGGCAGGACCAGTGGCAAACTGCTTTATGGCTGCTGTTTAATGTGCAGGCGAGGCTGTAAAAAAGAGGCATCAGGCTGTGACAGAAGAGGGGACTGTAGTGACCACTCTGGATTAGCTGTAAGCCAACCTCTGAGCAAGTTGTAAAAATCTGTCAGGATGCTGTCATTTTTCCTTTGTGCATAAGAGGTCTAAATCTAATTAACCTTTTAATCAGAGCAGATAAATTTGCAGTATTATCATCAAAGGGGATGCCTTATCTACAGCTGCATGAAAAATTTCCATCTCTGCTCAACTTGGATTTTTTTTTTTGCTTGAGGCTGCATGAGTAAATTCCCCAAACATTGAAAAATAGAAAAGAGTAAAGTAGGAGATTGTTTAACACAGCCAGTTACTATGCAGATATCAGCTCATCTGATACCAGATGGGACTCAGTCCAGAACTTTCAAATACCTGTTGCCTGAGCACAGAGGAAGTTCCTGCTCCCTGACTGGGGCAGGCACAACAGGAGCTGTGACACACTGTGCCAGAATGAATCATGTCACTCTCCCTGACAGAGAGGGCACTGAAGCCCACAAACTCCCACATACCCAGGACTTTCTGGTGTTCTGCAAGGATTAAAAAAAAAAGGAAAACAATCTCCTACATCTACTAGCTATAGCGGGCTGTTCTGTCAGCCACTAGACTACAACATAACTTTTCTAAATTGATGCAAATAACTCAGACACGTACCTTTGTATCTACCGGACCCCAAAGAATGAAGATTGCTGTCTCTGACTGGTCTACAGTGTAACCCAGATCAGACTGTATGCTGTGAGGTTTTTTTACAATGGCTGAAGTTTTCAAGATTTCCTACATAAGCAAGTGCAGAAAAAACCCCAATCAAGATCTGAACCTGGGACTACAGATAATGAAGCTTCCTGACTAACCCACTGCCACATCTGCTGCACTGAACTTGCCTGTGTAATCTGAACCAAAAAACCCACTCATTTCCACTTACTATTGCCCATATGCCACCTCTAAATATACTTGCATATTAGCATTTATGCAACGTTCAGTACAAAATCCATATGGCTCCTTTCAGCAAGAAGCAACAAGGATAAGTTGCAAACTGAGTCTGGAGATGGTGCTTCTAAAGACGTCTTTCTAAGCACCATGTAACATTTGCTGTAGATAGATAGTGATGGAAGAGTTGTTACGACCTGCTCCAGATGGACCATGGTTTGTTTTTTGCATGAAGCTAAAATTAACTTCTTTTATATGAAATATCTCCTAGTGATCCCTCTGGAACAGAACTTGGGTGGCAGAGCAGGTCCCAGCTTAGGCTGAGGAGAGTTGTACAGGTGCCCCTAATTACCCTGACCAGCCTCATTTGGGACCTCCACCCTTTCTCCTTCACCCCTTGGCCTGGGAGCTGCATTTAAGCCCTCGCCTGGGCTCCTACTTGGTTTAGGCTGTGTTGTGCTTGTTCTGACCTGCTTGGCTTTATTTCTTGGGTGACATCAGAGCTATGTGGGAGCTACAGGTTTCTTTGAGGCCTGTTGGATGAAAAAAGATCCATCATGGGACACTCTGCCCTTCCTGTTTAGGTGCAGTGGCACTGTGCACTTTTTCCATGGTTCCTATCTCAACCTGCCCTGTTGCCTGGCTTCTATGTCACCTTCCTACCCAGAGATGTCCATCCTTACTTGTTCCCTGACAAGGAGTTTTCCAAGTCCTTGAAGCTGGTGAGTATTATCCCCAGTTTAACAGAAGAAACAAATGTTGACATGGAATGAGAGAGTAGAATACTGAGAGCTTTTGAAGTTCCCCTGCAATGACCTTCCAGGATGCAGACGCAAAGCAACTCAAGCTTGTCACACGTGGCCTTCTGACTAGCAAAGAGAGCCACGGAATGTTCACTATATGCTGTAACAGATAAAGGGTAAATATATGATTCAGGCTGTCACTGCCTGAATTGCAGGAATAAAATGTGGCAGCCAATGAACTTCTGCCTTAACTGTCAAGACTCTAAGACCATTAAATTTTGCCATCCACTGAAAGAAAAAGGTTCCATGTCTCTAAGAGACGGCAGTCAGAGAGGTAAGTCAGGGGCCTTGTGCTGCTGTTGCTCTTAGTCTTTTAGATGATGGGTTCTTAACTCCACAAATTATTGTATCCCATGTGGACACATGCTGTGTTAGACTTAATCTTGACAGATAGCAAGGAATTGATCACAGAAATAAAACATAACTGGTTGCTTAGTTACCAATGATCACTACACAGTTACATTTGCTGTGTGCAAACAGAGCCCAGTGCAAACCAATTATCCCTCATTACAACTCTAAAATGTCAGCTTCAGAGAGCTGAAAACAACTGAGCCAGGTAATAACTGGAAATTTGAGTAGAAAAATACAAATGATAATTGGGAGCTTTTTTTTTTTGGCCCGTAATGTTCAAATAGCCACAATCCTGTGGCTGAGGAAAGTAAATATATTGGTTTGAAAAAAACAGGATTCTTATTTATTGGGAAAGCAAAAACAAGCATGTTGTGTATGTAAACAATGGGAAAGTGGAAAGTAGTAAATAAAAATGGCAAGCTAAGAATTGCACAAAACTGATAAGGGGGGGAAAAGACATAGGGAGAATTAAAGAGCTTCAGGATTAATGACAGTATAAAGGAGCTGAAATACTTTGGGTCCTAAAAACAGCATGGTGTCACTCCAAAAATAAAGTCAGGGCTGTGATGATTAGTGGGAATGGCTTGGGCATGGGAAACAGCCCTACGTGGGTGTGAGGCAGACTTGAAGAGCCAGCAGGTGCAATGGTTGCAGGATCTGCAAACATCCCTCCCACTTCTTGAAATACAGATATATGGCTATTGCTATTTAATACACTGTGAGGAGCCACCCTCATACTTCTCACAATTAGGTGCTATTCTTTTATGGTCCATCCCCAAAGAGCAAATCAATAAATCTCTCATAATTGTGACCTTCCTTTAGCAAGGTCTCTCTCTTATCCACCAACCAAACTGAGCCTTGGTTTCAGCTCTGTGGATAAACTGCTGTGTTTGGATGCCTCACCAGCAGCACACTCATAAGAGGATGCACCACAGAGATGCTGCAGGTTAGATACTCATGAACTACCCTGTGCACTGAATTTATCACCAGGACTGTAAACAATTCATTCTTAGCTTGTGTCCAGTCTCTCTCTGCCTCAGCAGTTCATCTTCCCTCTCCTAAAATACACAACAAAAGCACCTGTGGAGATTTCTGCTTTCCTTCCTTGCATGTGCTGTGAAGTGCAGCTATCTGATCATGTCCTCACGACAATGTAAGTTTTCTGAATACAGGAGGAGTCAGAGCTGGATGCAGCCACAGTAGAAATGTGTTTGGTCTGAACGCTCTGCTTCTCTCCAATAAAAATTGCATGTCTGGTGTACAGGAGGGATAAGGACTCTAAGTGCTAAATCCTCTACAAGACGTGGGCTGCAGAAATACACTACCCTGGGTAACCTGCAGTTTACAGAGGAAAAGAGAAAGGAGGAAATGAGTCTTTCTCACCTCTTTATGCAATGCAGCATAATGTAATAAAAATAATTTCTATAAGGCATGCAGACCACCTTTTTGCCTTTTATTCCATGATGAAATTGGTTCCTATGTGGCCAGGAGAGAAGCAAAAAATAGAACAAGCCATTTTGAGGTTGATAATGAACCAAGAGAAGCGTGTTCCTGTCTACTCAAGGATGTACAGAAAGTGCTACAAGTGCTTCAGTGTCAGGAAGCATTTTCTGTTGTTGAGTTTGAGCAGAAGCTCAGGGAAAGACGCTTTACAACAGTCACCAGCTCAGATCAGTGTTGGCTGTGGGAGCCATTGCTGTGTGAAGAGGTTTATCAGCTGCCTGGATAGGATTTCTGCAGTGTAGGAGAGATGCTGCTGGTGTTTACATTGGTAGCTGTGTATGCATTAAGAGTGTGTGTGGCAATGCATGCATATGTGACATTGCAGCTGATCCACACAGGTGCTTCCTAAATGGGATTGATTCACAAACACCATAGTGTGCCTGCTCTGGAGATATAGTAGAACAATTCCATGGGAGTGAGTCTGTGTGAAAGATGGGAAGTGCCCCTCAGCTGTTGTGGTGTCCAGACCATCTGCCTGAAGGGCTAAACTCTGCTCTGGGGGTCAGCATGTAGCAGCTGAGCCTGTTTCTGTAGATGCAAAGTCATCTTTCCTGTGCAAAGACAGAGCTTTGTGATCTCCTGAGAGATGGGGGAGTTCTGTTGTCTATTCTGCTCACTGTAGCTCTATCCCAAATTAGCACTGTCTGCTGCTAATCCCTTGCTTATTATCAAGGCCCTCAGGTATGTAAACCTGGACCAAATGAAAAAGGGCCCAAGAAATAATGGGCTTACCTCATCGTATCCCAGCTGGCAGCACTGCTGAGAACAGGGTGGAAAACTTGATTTATTAAAATTGATGAAGGAACTGGCTAGTCTTGAATAATTCATTATATATCAGCTGCTGCTGAGGTAATAGGAGCTCAGCAAGATCCTCTTTAGCACTGCACAGTGCCTAAAATCTTTAAATAAGATGAAGTCAAAGATTGGCTAGTTAAAGATTGAAGGGCTTTCTCCATGTGAAGTGAGAGGCCCTGGTTCCTGGTGCTGAGGTCATCCAGCTGCGAAAATCACCCACGTCTCTCAAATGGAAGCCAGCCTGCTAATGTCACTGATATTTGCCAGGGCATGAAACATTCTGCCTCAGCCATCAACTTCTGCAGAATATAATGGCTCCATTTTTCACAATTTTTACTGGAATCGGGTTTAGTTTTCAATATTCACCACAAGCTAGGGATGTCTGAGGGTGTTGGCTTGCTTTTCTGATCATTAGGTATGAAAATAAATCAGCCTGGTACACTAAGAAGTAGGCACTACCACCTGAGTACACAGATCTTGAGGTGCAATCTCTGCTGCTGCTCAGGGCATTTGTCAGCACCAGCAGAATCAAATTACCCACAGCCTGGCCAGTGGCAGGGCTGGATTATGGAAGCATGTCAGAAGCCCTGGAACAGAATCCTGCTAAATTAATCTGGTCCCACTTGATGAACCAAGAGCTCTTTTTCAACTTCTCTGAAGTCAAGGGTAAAACCTTTGATAAACGTGTAAAGCAGCAGCAAAATCAGGCACTGTAATAAGATGGCTGATACTCATCTTCCTGTGTGTCCTCCTGCAGAGGTCAGAGGAATTGTAGTTAATAAAGAGGAGCAACAGGGAACATGATCCTGCTTCCCGGCTGCTGGTATGGGGTCTCCACTATCCACAGCTATAGACCCTCCCTGAAGTCCATCACTTTCTCTCTTTTCAGCTGGTGATGATGGGCACTGGCCTCACAGCCACTACTGTTTTCAGCTCCAGCTCTGGTATGCATAGCCTTCCTTTGCCCTCAACCAGGAACCTAGGAATTTGTGAGGTGCTGATGGTACAGCACGTCTAGATCATTGAGACAGCTGCACACAAGACCGCCTTTGACTTAAGACCCTAATGAAT
The DNA here is from genome assembly GCA_013400735.1 of Pomatostomus ruficeps. NCBI lineage: Eukaryota > Metazoa > Chordata > Aves > Passeriformes > Timaliidae > Pomatostomus > Pomatostomus ruficeps. Next base: position 206,133 of record VYZT01034596.1, on the reverse strand, counting down.
ACAGAGATCTTGATGCCTTCTTGATTTCCTCAAGCCAGATTTTACTTCCAGATGCCATTCCTGCTTCAGCCAGAGCAGATGATTTTAGCCAGGCCTCAGTGTCTGAAGCATGTTAGGAAAGGTACTCTGATGTACCACTGGCATCATGAGACATTTGACATAGCACCAGAAGACTGCCAGTTTCCTCTCCTCTCCGAAAATACTGCCTCATCAATCACTTGTGAAAGTGTTTTAAAAATTAAAGCCAATTCGCCCTTGCCTTGAAACGAAGGCAACACTTTCTCTTCCAGCTGTCTGTTAATAGCCTCTCTGCGGGAGGTCACAGGACATTGATTTACACTCCTGAGCTTTTTGTGGACATAGGTTAAGATCATTTGGAGAAGCCACAAACTGAAGTTGTGACTTCTCACCCCGGAGTGTCTGAATGAAGCAAATACTGTAACTCTCACAGCTGCAGAGTGGGAGATGCTGTGAACAAACTGTAACTTGGTAACATATGAGACTGATGTCTGGTCCCTGATCTCCCCAGACAAGGCGCTCCAATTCCTGTGTTTCAGCTCTACTATCTGCAAGAGGCCAAAATAATACTACCTTCCAGCATCTGCAAGAACTCTCCTTGCAGTCTTTGAGAATCAAGGAAAATCAGGTAAGGTTTCCTAAAACTGAAGTGTAATTACTTGAAATTAACTTAATTCTGAGACTTGTGCTCAAGTGTAAGAGCTCCAAGCCATTGAGCACAAGCAGGCATGACCCAGTTGCCTTGGGGGACACTGCGCCTTCCCCTCTGAAGTGGAAAGGAAATGCAACTGTGGTATCAGAAGACCAGCCCATGACCCATACATGCCTCTCTTTACATACCACCTGCAAACTGTCTGTCTTTGCAGCTGCTTTTGACCTTTCATCATTGTTTTTCTCTTCTTTTCCTTCTTTCTTGCCTTTTTTTTTTTTTTTTACATTCATCTGTTCTCTTCTGGAAAGGGCACCTGACTAGTGATGATGCACAATTGCCTTGGGAGCTGGTTTAGGAGGCACTGTGCCTCTCTGACCTGCCAGACAACAGCAGTTGCTACATGGCTTCCTTTGCTTTGTTCCTTCAGGAGACCAGCTGGTATTTATAGCATTTTCTCTAAGCAAGGCATCATCCCTGAGGTACACTCAGGTGAGAGTGCTTCAACAAATTCCCACTGGAAGGTGAGAGTAAAGGATTTCATAATTAAAGAAACCTCAAACCAACAACAAAAAACCACAAAACCCCAAATCCTGAAGGAAATGCTGTTTCCTTGCAAGTGATTCTGTGAGGTAGGGACTGTAAGAGAAATAGGGAAGCAAGAGTTTTACTTGTTCCAATACAATCCCATTTTTTTTCAGGAAGGTATTAAAAGTCTATTTCAATGCTAACTCTTTTGGGGAAGGATGGAAGCTGAACCGTGTTCAAACATGCTTGGTTTTAGCTGGGATAGAGTTTATTTCCCAGCCTAAACAGTGAAAAAAAGTTTAAAAAAGGCACAAAGCAGGCTATTTCTTATTCCAGGTAGAAAGGAAGGCAAATGGTGTAAATCAAGAGTAAGAAAACTTAGGTGTTTCTCTTAGGTTTGTTTGTTGTTTTGGGTTTTTTAACCTAAGATACATAAAATAGATTAAATTGAGCTGGCTAGAATTTTGGGGACACTGTAGTGGCTGGGCTGGGATCACAAGAGTCTGTAAGTTGCCTGAAGAGACACATTTGTTTCCCTGGGGTACAAATGAGGGAGCAAAAGGGCCTTTCTCCCAGTTCTGCCCTTGATGGTGGTGTGCTGAAGGCACACTCAGTGCCACTGACAGCCCAGCTAAGCGTGAAACCTGGCTTTACCTAGACAGCAAAAAGAAAAGTTAAATGTTTTTATTTCCTCTAAGGATATGGTGAAACTAAGCCAAAAACGTGTATTTGTACTGCTCCGCCTAAGGCAGCATAAGCAGTTTCTCTGGTGAATCCCTAGGTCCCCAAAGCTTTTGCTCCTTCTAAATGAATGCCAAGTATCCTGGGTAAGTGCTGCCATGTACAATGACATAGTGACACTGCTGGGCTAATGCATGATAAGTGTCCATGGCTGAGAGTCTGCAGGATTCGGCCCCAAACTCCCTAAAATGATGAGGTTTGGGACCTAATCCTCAGTATCTGACTTTTCATTGTGCCCCAAATTAGCTCAGTTTTTCTGCTTAATATTATCTTCTGATCTTCCATAAAGCATTTTTCAAATACTTTGCCCAGTATCTTCCATGAAGCCAGTGAGAGAAGTTCCTCACTGTTCAGAGGCCTACATAAGCATGATGTTGGCAGGTAGGTGCACAGGATATATTTGGAGATCAAGGAAAACAGATGATTGCTGCCACTGTGCTTCCATGGACAAATTACACATGGCAAAGTTTGGAAATGCATCATCTGCAAGATGGAGATAAAGGGTGTGAGGGCAAACCCACTTAGATAAATGTGAGGCTTCCTTGCAGCTACAACAGCCATGTTGACATGCACTAGGTTAAGACCAGGCTCAACTGTTTAGATGTTAATTGCCTGGCTGCTTTAATTGGATATAGGCTTCTAAGTCCTGAAGTCAGCTGTGTGACATGACAAACCTCTTCACTGCTTCATCTTGCCCAGTGCTGCAGGGTCAGTACATATGTTCTTGTGCCTTAGAGTTGTCCACAGAGCGGGTGGATTATTTTGCAAGAGAAGCAAGTAACATTTCATATCTGAAGAGACTGTTCAGACTTTAATTTCAGGCAAAGCTACTCTGGCTAGGTTTAGTTTCTTCTTCAAGGAATGCCTCCAAGGCACTGATAACCATAATGAGCAATCAGATAATAATCACTGAGCTGCTGTGCCACTCATTGGCAGTGCAATGACTGCACTTGGACACTTGATGGCCTCTGATTGATGATGTGACACTCATGCAATGCAGTCAGTGTCCCTCTGACTTGCTGAGGGGCACAGCAGTCTCATGCTGTAAGGACACACAGAGTTAGAATACCACAAAGTTGTGTTTCGAGGACAGCTGAGGATGAGAAAGCTTTCTAAGATGAGCCTTGGAACACCAGGCCTCCTGCTGCAGTCCGTGCCAATGGGCTGCATGCGGAGGGATGCAGGACTGCCAAGTCTAACTTCTTTGGATCTCTCCTATCCAAGATGATGTAGGATAGGAACACAATAGGGGACAGAAGACACCTCTGCCGCTTCCAAGCACTGCACTGCCCAGTGAGCTTACTCAATTAGGTGGAGCGCCAGGTCTGCAGCCAGGCCCAGAAAGCCACCAGCAGCCAGGAGCAGCAGGTTGTGTGGTGTAGAGATAGCAGGGGGTTCCAGGCTGGGGCTGGTCATGCACTTGCACCAATGCACTGGCTCACCCAGCCTGGCTCCACTGAGTCAGGAGTGTCACTGAGCCTGTGGAGCAAATTTCTGCTAATGAGACTGTAGATTATCTTGCATTCATCCCTGTTACAAGCAGCAAGACACTGTCTCAGCCTCCTGATCTCAGCCTCTGCTAGGGTTCTGTATTGAGAGAACCCAGGCTCTGTTCCTCATCCCCATTATAAGTTCAGTGACGCAAAAGTAGACGACAAAAGCTATTAAATATTCTGCATCAAGGAGTGCTGGGTCTTTCTCCAAAGAAAATGGAGGAGGATACCTCAGTAGGGTGTAGTCCCACACATGCAGCTTTGCTGTCAGGTTCCCTCACTGGGAGGAAGGCTGTGAGGATAAGAGTCTTCCTGCTGCTCCATGCCCCCACAACTACCTTGTGGGTACTCAGAAGGAACACAGAGATGGGGACAGGAGGCTTCCCACCTCTCCTGGCAGGGCAGCTCCCATCAGTGAGAACCATCCCTGTGTGCTGGGCCTAGGAGTAGGCTCATCTGCACCAAATGACCACAAATCTGTCCTCACAATCAGCACATCAAACAGAAAGGAAGCTGGGAGACTTGGACTATTGCATATAGAGAAGCAGTACCATAGGCTAGTGTTTATCCTCTTTTCATGGATGTAAACAACCTGCTCAGAAGCAAGCAAAGACACCTGATTTTGGCTACTGCCAGAGTGAGGAGGACACTGCATGGGGTACAGAGCTACCAGGAGAAGCTACAGTGAAATCAGCCCCCCCTCTTCAAGCCATTTACTGCAACACGAGGCAGGATGAATCAATAATATGTATCGAGCTGGGAAAGTTAATCTGCATCCAGAGCATCATAACAAATTAAAAGGAAATAAAATCAGTACAATTCCACTGGCTCTCATTACTAGCACAATGGAGAGTAATTAAAATCTATGGGGTGAATTCAATGCTGTAGAAACTCTCCTGAAGCCAAAGGCACTGTACAAAGGCATTGCTTTTTCCAGATATTATGTATTTCCAACAGCAGCAGGAATGGCAAAATGGGCAGAGAGGATAGGGCAGGGTAAAAGCAGAACCTCTTTAAGCACTCTGTTTCTTGCTCCTGCTCATGCTGCACACCTGCTGCTTTAGTGCTTGATGTGCTGACTCTCAAAAGCTCCAGGCATTTGTGTGTGGGGCTCCCACTCAAGGACTTCCCAAGCCAATACACAACTGCCATTCATCAGCTCTGGCTGTCACCCCATCCTTCCCATTCCTGCTCCCCTGCATTACCCTGCTGCCTTCGTGTAAACTCCTCTCTCCTACTCACTCCTAAGCACAGCCATCCCTGCTACACGCTCTCTTAGTTGCTAAAGAAATGCCTTTTTCTGCCACAGAGCACCTTCTGTTATCCTGTTGCCTGATAAGGCTCTCAACTCATATTTCTGTGCTTTCCTATAAACTTCTAATCCTTTGACCCACGCACAACCCTGATGAAGAAGCCGAAGGAGGACTATCACCTGCCCCAAAGCCACAGACACTTGCACTCCCATTCCAGCTCTGCTCTGGTCCTGTGTTAATTATGAGCCGAAGCTGTGCTATAAAGCAGGAATTCAACTTCCAAACCTCCATACCTTGACCCTGCGTGAGGCCTCACTGCCCCACAGCCGAGGCACTGTCTTAGCTCAGCCGAGCACCTGATTCCTGTTGAGTGGAAGGAGATGTGTGAAGCACAGAAAGCACATCCCTCATCACTGCACACAGCACTGTGTCCAACCACCCAGCACTGCAGTGTGAGGCACCGGAGCAGCGCCACACTGGCACCAGAGAGACAACTGATGGTGACAGCCAGTGCGTGGGGCTGTGAATGCAAAGTTTGGTTCACAGGGCTTAGGAGCTGGAAACTCCCATTAAAGGAGAGAGGCACTGGATGGAACAAATCACTCTGGGGAAGTCCTATCGATGATGTGTAGCAAAAGACTTGATCTCAGAGTGCTTGTCCAGCTTTCACCTTTATGAACTTCTTATCTCCTGTCACCACACCCCGTGCATGGCTTCCACCTATGGAAGCTACGCCCATGTCAGCAGGATGATGCAGCTACTAAATACCACATGTGGCAAACGCCAGTCTGCACACGTACAGCGCTGCCGAGGGCTCTTCCACATGGACATGTTTACCATACAATAATTATGGTAACCTACAGAGATAATCCAAAATGGATTGTTAATGCTATTTTACAAATTGATGTACTATGGTTCTGCAGGTGGAACCATGGACTAAGAGTTGTATTTCCAGATATACCATGATCATGTTCACTGTCTGGAAAAGTGGATGTCTCACGTGACCTGGCCTTACCTCAGTACGCCTTTCAATTCAAAAGTTCAACCACTTTATTAACACATATCCACACATCTGCAACCATGTTCAGATTCACCAATGAACAGCACAAAAGCCTCATTCTTAAAACTCTTCAACACCTTTAGTCACAGCCATATTATCACAGAATGTGCTTCAACATTTCACCAAAAATAAGTGCTTGCATCTTTCAAAACAATCCAGCAAGGAAAGCAAATGGAAATCTGCCCCTTAATAAGTACCTATCTAGGGGCCAACTTCCCTCATTTTTCTAATTTCCATCTGAAAATAGCATACCATCTCTCCAGATATATAAATCTTTCCAATTACAACAACTTTGAGTTGATTTGAATGACATTTATATATTCTTCAAAGGGATTGCTCTTTAAGGGAGTGTTACCTTGAGGCGTAACTGGAGTTTTGACCTGAATATTACTTCACTCAAAAAGGGCTATGCTCTGATGGTCTTTATATGAGGTGAGATACAGGTAAAAGAATAGCTCTTATGCAAAGAGGAAATAAAGTTTCTGACTCTCATCCCTCTGGACAGGCCAGGGGGAGTAGGGAGCTTCTTCCAGTGGAGGTCAAAAGCCATCCTATAAAAAAAAAAAAAAAATCTAAGGTATGCACTAATGCATGCTGCACTGTTGTAAGCATGGACAGGATGGCTGATGAGGCTGTGGGCTATGCTGTGGGCAGTGCCCGCAGCTGCTTCTGGCTGGGTTAGCACTGTTTTATGGATTTACTTCATGCTACTGCTGTAATGAAGAAAAGCCTGAGGAGTGTGCTGAGAGCCAGAAAAAAAAGTGTTGCAGAGTTATTGCTTCACTGTCTGCATGTAACCAGAAATATTGCAGCACTGTGTAGACAAGCAATGACTGTCTCCCTCAGGATTGTGGCTCCATGGTACCCAGGTAAGGACAGAACCCAGAATAAAGGGCAGAAGATCCTCACTGAAAGACAGGACTGGCTATTGAGTTAGCAAACCTGGTTCTTAGAGCCAGAAAGATGTCAATTCTTCCTATACCTGCTGGAAGGTGTTCCGAGACTCCAGTGGCAGATCAAACAAGCAACCTATACACCCTAATCTACAGAGATCAGCTTTTTAGCTGATCAGCTCAGGAGCTGCCTATCAGTACAAAGGAGTCCATGGCCTACCCCTTCCTCTTTCAAAAACAGACTTTCTTTTTACCTCCTGTGACTTTGGCTGATGCTTGTTTTCAGTGATACTGAGCTTTTAGGGAAGCTGAAATATTGTCTTGTGAGGTTTTCCCACTGCAGGCATGGCTTCTGCAATCATAAAGCACCAATTTCCAAAGCTGTATTTAGCCCTTAAATAGGAGAAGTGCCACACTGGGGCTTACTGACAGGTTATCTTGTGTTGTGGAAACCTGAGCCCTGATTGTCCACAGAGAACAGAGCTGTTGCAACAGCTGTGGTAAAAAATGGGACACATCAGTGCAAAACAGTTAAGTACCGCAAACCAGGACTCCTGAGGGAGTGCTCTCATCTTCTTGTAATTGAGAGGTCTCAGTTCAGGCCTGAGGGGTTTTTTTCAGGTTAAACTACCACTGCACAGATTAGCAGTGAAACTCTATCGATCCTTTATGAGAAGCAGTTACATCCCTGGCTCTTACGAGGCACTTTCTTGAAAAGGGTCTTTCAAGACAGACCTCCTCTTGGAAGGGGTTGCTTCTGTCTACTCCTAGAAGCAGGGTGGAATGATCAGCCACACCACCACGAATGGCAGCAGTATTTCAGCACAGAGCTGACTGATATCCCCAGGCACTGATATCCTGTTGGTCAAGGGGGCTCAGCTTCAATCCATGGCTGGTGCTAATTCTGCGCCAGCCGAGCTCTGACCCACTGCTTTGCCTCTAGACCTCTCAGCAAGGTGTGTTTATTGAGGAAGATGTTTGAGATGTAAAGATCCTTAAGATAAGCAAGGACTTGAGTAGAGGGAATGGCAGGCAAGTTGTCCTTGCACCAAGCTAGGAAGCCAGCAAATAAATCTGACACAACAGTTCCAACAGGCTGAGACACTAGAAACTAGTATGTATCACTTCTGTGCTAGGTCTGAATGGAGCTGTCTCTGCTTAGTGTCTGAGGGTCTTTAATTCCCTTTTTCCTGGGGGAAGAACCTTGCATGAAAAGTTCAGCTGTGTGTACTCTGAGTCTTGTGAATCACTTGATTGTGGTCAAAGCCACTGTCATCTTTCAGTTGCTAACTGGCTTCCTAAACATGCCTACAGAAACAGTAGGATTGCTGTGTGGTAAACAAATTACTTCTGACAGGAGACTGCCAGCACTGCTCCCAGACGCCAGGGAAGCCACAAGATGGGCTGCACCGTGTCTGACTGGAGCAACTCTAGCATTGCATCCACAGCTAGTGCAGTCTCAGGCTGCTTCTACAAGCACTGACAAAGAACCAAGCCTGCAAACTCCCACTACCATCTGCTGAAGCTTCATATCCCAAAGGAAAAATGGATTTTTGCTTACACGTATCTTTAAGCATTTCAACAGCAGAGAAGGCAAGGGCGTAGACACTCTCTCTAGCTCAAAACACAAAGCCATGTTTTTTCTTTATAAGAAAAAATTTACTGTGGCTTCTTGACTTCCCATCTAGGACAGGGTTTCTTTCAAAAGCTTTAGAACCTTTAGTCCCTTTCTGGAGAGAAATTCTTAGGACAGGTACTGTTGAATTCCCAAACAGGTTGAATCTAGAATGTGAAGATACTGTTTCAAACAGAGGTTCCAAAAGGTCTGCAAAGGGCCCCAAATTATTCCGGGCCTTGAGATGTTACATAGCAAAGTGAATATCAGCAGACAGTGGAGATTTTTTTTCTCCTTGTGCTTCACCTTGAAGCAGCTGTTAGCAAAGCCAGAAAACTCCTTTGCCCCTTGGTGTATTTAATACAGCCTTGGCAAAGGGACTGCAGTCTGTCAGCTCATGAATATGGGAATTGCCTAATTCTCCAGCTATTCTTATTACCTCAGCCTGAGGATCCCAGCTTTCCATAACTAATTCCTGAAATCATAGAATTTCCACTGTCCTTTCTGTCCTTGAGCAGCAAATTGCTCCTCCTCATGTAACTGATGCTGCTGCCTGCTGTGGTGCCACCGGTTTTCCCAGAGCCCTCCCCTAGCAGGGACAGCACTGTGGACAAGGTTACTGACCCCCGCACTCCCACCAGAGATACTCACCCTTTGTTGTTGTAACTTACAGGAGGATGTCTGGAAAATAACAAACACTGCACAGCCCTGTGCAGTGGCTCGTGCTGGCTGAACAGCTCTGAAGCCTGGGCAGTGGGCTGGCAGGCTGGCAGCTGTAATGCAATCCGTCCCTGGCAGCAGACACCTCTCACCCTGTTCCTACAAGCTGCAGAGCTCCCTGCCTCCCTCTGCATCCCACCTCGTCTGCGACTCCCACAGAGTCTCAGGATTTGCAGTGCCTCCCACCTGTCACTTCATTTTCCCCTCATTGTCATACATGTTCTCAGTCCACCTGCCCTCTCTGTGCCCGTGTACCTGTTTTCTACCTCTTTGTTATTTTTCCTTATATCACTAAACCTGCCAGCCCTGTCCATCCTCCCAGGACTCAGAGCTGAAGCTTTTCCTGTGCTGGAAGGTGATAATGGCTGCCAGGAGCCAGCTGTGAGGGCTGCTGCAAACTGAAAAACAGATGGAAGCTGAGACTAGGCTAATTATGAAGCAGGGGCTGCAGAACTTGTGGACATGCTGGCCAGACGTGCCCTGTTTATTCCCAGAGACAAATGGGTGCATCCTGTGAATGTTGACAGGTGACATAGGAGCAGGACACTCGTCAGGCTGTGGACAGCTTTTCAATCCTCGCTATGGAGTGCTGTATGTGATGCCTCCTCATCTCACTAACACCCACGACTGCTGCTGCAGCCAAGCTGCTCTGGACAAGGAGAATGTGCTTGCTGCAGTGACAGCTGAGGAAATCTCCAGGCTGGTTCTAAGGGTCCTGCAGGGCACAGGCAGGTTAGAGCTTTTGTCATAGGCCAAGAAGCAGCTGCAGCAACACAGGCTGTACTGCAACGGGATCATGGCAAGGTGGAAAAACCCATTAAGATCTTCCTGTTTCCTTTGTGATTCAGGATTTTTTTCCCAAGAGTTTGCCAGAAGGGTAACTGCATCAATGGAAAATAAAAACTGGGTTATGTCCTCTAGTAGTTCATTTCTTAGTTCCAAACTAGCCCATTCAAAAGCTGCAGTAGAAATCACCTTCGAAATCCACAGTTTTGTAATCAGAACCTCCCTTTCAATTAGTCCTGTTATAGGGCTGTAAACAGAATAATTCCATCAATACTATGGAACAGTCATGTTGCATTTGTAGTAACATAAATGTGTGCTGATGTGCCATAGAGCTAATCTGATATGACAGTAATTGGCTGATGCCCAGCCATGGAGGCCCTGGAGCTATGCTTGCTGTCTCTCCTCTAAAAGAACTGTCCTCTGAAACACTAGAAAGGAAACAAACTCTGATGCCATATCTTGCCTGCCATCAATCAGCAAGGCTTCTTGCACCTGCAGCACTGAGGTGTTTGAGGTTGGGGGGTAACTGTTTGGTTGGGGGAGCTGTATTTGAAGTGGAACTTGATTTTCTACAAACTCAAATATTAAGAAACCAGGATCTCCAGACTATCTTCTTAGATTAAATCAGACTCAGCAAGCACGCAATGGATAATAAACTCAGAAAATCCATAAAAGCATTCCTTTCCCTTTCCTCGGTGACTACTGGGAGCTGTGCATCATCACCTAGTCTGCAGTAGGCTTTTCTTACACAGATGAAGCTTAAGGAGCTTAAAACTTTATAAATGCTTTGGGGTTACCGTTGTTATCTTGTACAGTGCTCTACAGACAGAGGCAAGCCTTAAATCTGAGACTGCAGCTGGGCTCCTCTGGTTAAAGGCCTTAAAGGAGATCAATATAAGCAATGTCTAAGGATATGAACCAGATCTCAAACTCAGTCCATCTCCTGTCTGGGCCATGAAAGCAAGTGGACAGAGTCAAATACCAGGCTAGGATCAGGAGTCTTCACAGTTGCAGTCATAACAGGAACCGCTTATTTTGCTTTTGGAAATATACCCTTCAAAGAGCCTTAGTGAGGAGACACCATGCCTCTTTTTGAGGGAGGCTACCAAAGAAACCACAGCAGATACCCAGGCTTTCTGTATTTGGCTCATCAGCTCTGTGCATGCTTGCTGTCTGCCTTGCCTAATGCATCTTGTCCATGATAGAGCTCTTGGGTTCCACCTCAGTACAAAACAAATAACAGAGACTTGTTTTACTCAGAAACCATTCTTCTCAACAGTATGGCACTAAAGGCACATCATTTTTGGCAATATGCGAGAGCAGTATTTCAAAATCCCGAAGTGTACATGGCCTGACAGTGCCCAAAACACCTCACAGAGCAGCCAGTGAAATTAGGAGAAAAAAATTTTTAAGTAAAGTGGGGAAGAGCACCTTAAATAGGGGATTTGGAATCTGTGCTTAGGTTCTGGATTTTACTTAAATCTTTCTAGGTCTCTTATCTGCTCCTTCATCTGTAAAATGGGATCAATAAAACCTCCCCAGATTCGCAGCAGTGCTCCCAGTCTTAATTGATGTCTGTGAAGCATTTTGAGAGCCATGAGTGAAAGAAACCATTACGAAGCCCTCAGGCCTTACTATAATACCAACAAACAACGCAGAGTTTTTTATAATGCTTTTCAGTGCCACAATGACTAGGAAATGAGGAAAGGTTAAAGTGTAGATGCACCCAGTGCTGCTTTGCTGCAGTGTAAATGAAAATGGTAGGTGTAGATTTTATAGATTTTCCTTCAGGGAATTCTATTTTCAATAATGCAGTAAAACTTCTGCCTCCATGGATTCAAACAGACGCCCTTGCTAACACCTCAGGTATCAAAATTATGAATTTGAGAGACTGCATCTTGGAGTTGAAATCACATGGAAACGAATTAAGAAATGACTCACTCGGACCTCGCAGATTTAAAGAGCCAGGTGCTGCCCAGCCGCCCCTTCCAACGATTGAACTCAGCCTCGTACCGTACCAGCACACGATATCCCACCTTGCACAGGACGAAAAGCCCCCAGGCATCTCCAAGGCTCTATCCTGCCGACTGCAAAGCTCTCTGTCCCTGCGGGTGCAGTTTTAGGAGCCGCGAGGCGCGGCCGGGCTCGCCCGGACCAGCGCACGGGCAGAGCGCCCCGGCCCGCGCTGCGCCAGCGGAGCCCGCGCTGCTGGCGAGGAGCGGGCACATGCGGGACCCCGGCAGCGAGCAGGTGTCAGCCGGGGCAGCTGTGGAAGGGCTTGGGAAGCGCGGGTATCCCCCCGCTCCCGGTCTCCGCGCTGGGCGCGGAGCTGCGGTAGGACCCGAGGGGCCCCGCTGGACCCGGGAACGAGACCCAGCGCACAGATAAATCATAAAGCGCTCCATGAGCGGTCCCGCAGCCCTCCCCGCCGCGCAGCCATTTGCCTTTGTTGCAGCCCCGCGCCCGCAAGGTGCGGCGGGGCCGGGGCTGAGGATGAAGAAGGAGCTCGCTCCCTGGTCGCCCTCTCCTCATAGCAGGGCGGTGAGGACACGTCCTGCGGGACTGGCTGCCGAGAGGGACCCACCCGCTCGCCCGCCGCCCGCCGCCCGCACCTACCTACCTGCGGAGNGGGCGGTCCCCGCGGGGCCGGGAGCGGACGGTGCTGAGGGGAGAGAGCGGGGGGTCCCCGCGGGGCCGGGAGCGGACAGTGCTGAGGGGACAGGGCGGGCGGTCCCCGCGGGGCCGGGAGCGGACGGTGCTGAGGGGAGAGAGCGGGGGGTCCCCGCGGGGCCGGGAGCGGACAGTGCTGAGGGGACAGGGCGGGCGGTCCCCGCGGGGCCGGGAGCGGACAGTGCTGAGGGGACAGGGCGGGGGTCCCCGCGGGGCCGGGAGGAGACGGCCCCGCAGCCTCGGCTTTAGGGCGCTCGTCTCTCGGCGCCCGCCCTTCTCCCCAGCCCTGCGCCCCTCCTTCCCCAGAGTGCCGGGCAGTTCCGAGCTGGGCTTAGGTTAGCCCTCGGCTTCCTCTTACGATGCTTGGGATCCCTCATTTTCCATATCCGGTAGCTTTTCTCTAGACTGGCCACTTCGGGAGTCCCTATCTCCGGTCACAGATCGCACGTTCTTTTGTCCTACAGCAAGCACGGCTCTGGTGACTCTCCCGACTATCTTCCTGCATCAGCCTCCACAGGCTCTTACACGTGACGGGCAGTCTCTCTGGAAAGAGGGGAGCTGCTCTGAGAATAAAGCCAAGGCACTGGTAACGCCTCCGTTTATCCCTGTTCCTGGGCATAGCAACGAATTGTATCCTGCATTTACAATTATTTTAAGTGACCATTCATTTTAGGGATAACCATGACACCTTGAACCTCTTCTTTTTCAGTCAGTAAGGACTTGGCAAATTAATGGTTATGTTGATTGTTTCTAGGATTAAATGCCGCAGTTCATTGGCTCTATCATGTAGTGCTAGATTGAGATGGGTCTTGCTACCAGACTTGTACGTGTGCGTGTTCATCCTGTTCTGAACAAGCAGGTTCTGCACTGGTGAGACATGTTAAAAGGAGAATCCTTGATCAGAATTGCTCCCATTCATGGGTTGTATTAAGTGATCCAGCAGAGGTAAAGACATTGTTTCTGTTTGAGGACATTAATTAGAGAAGAACTAAATTCTCCAGAGAAAAGTTGAATGTGGAGAGAAATAAATAGCATAGCAACCCTGAACTCTTCTGTGTGTTCAACACCTGATTATACAAATATATTTTTTTCTTTCTGGGGCCTGTCAAACTCCCATTTCACCTTAGTAGAAAGGGATTTCAGTGGCACTGGGCTGAAACATTCTCCACAGAAGGCTCTTAAATTACAAATAAAGCATATGAAACCTCTTCAGTAAGCCTCATCTGTCAGAGGAAAAGACAGAGACAGAATGTGCTCAAGGTCACAGAGATGTTCTCTGGCAGAACTAGGAAAAACTGCCAGAGCTGTGGTGTCCTGTCCTTGGTCTTCATCTGCCAGACTTTGCCATTCTGGCCCAAAAAGGCAGCTTGGGTAAACCCAGCCCTGCCTTCAGGGAGAGCAGGGGAGAGGGGACAGGAGGCAGCTGTCCTTTCGTTCCCCTTGGTCAATCTGGGCCCATATATTGCCATGTAGTAAACAATCTCGTTGGTAAAGGCTTTCTCACTGGACACAAGGATGCCTGGGGGATGACCTAGTGTTACTCTGCTGTAGAGAAGGATCATAAGCAGAACTCAGAGACCTATTGTGATGGTCTTTGCAGCTCCCCCTCTAACAAGCTACCTCCTTTTCCAATGCATGCTAATTTATAAATAGCCCCGATTTCGCTACTTGGAGAAAGCTTTTGTTTCTCCTTGTACTCGCTATATGTGATACTCTGCAGTGGAGAGCAGATGTTTGTACCAGATTCTGCTCCCATGGAAATGGGCAGTAGAAGACTCCGAGGCAAAGGGTGAAATAGCATCAGGGTTATCTCTTGTCCTCAGCTCAGAGCTCCTGTTACAGCCAGTCTGAAAGGCCAGAAGACGCCCTTGGTCTCAGCAGTGCAGTCTCGAGTGCATGCCTGTGTCTCTGCTGGAGATGAACATCCTGTTGTTCGCAGAGTCCAGTTACAGCTAAAGCTAAAAAAAAGCTGTCTGCATAAACAGGAATTTTCCTCAATTGCAGGAGCCAGCAGAGGACACTGCTTTGTCTCTGTCTCTGAAAGGGCTGAGTAATGTTTTGTTTGTTTGTTTTGTTCTTTTTGCTGCCTTCTTCCAGCTCCATGACTTTGGTGGCACCCTTGGCAGAAGAACAGTTGCCATTGCTTCCATTTTATCCGTATCCACCAGAGGGTTTTGTTTCCCAGATTGTTTGCTGCTGCTGAAGCCATACCAATAATGCTCCTGTATAGCTTTACTTATGGGAGGGAAGAAACAAAACCACATGACAAATTGGTCCAATTTATCACAGCAACAGAAACCTGCAATTCAGCTCAATCGCCTCCACAGGCCAGCTTAGACAGCATCAATATTTAATAACCTGAGCACCACTGCCTTCACAGCTCGGGCTCCACCTCTGCCCCTCGCCCCGTCACAGGTACCCCCCAGGTGTGTCACTCCACCAGTGTGGAGAGCACCCCCAATATTCCTCTGGGTGAGCGGGGTCTGTCTTCAGCCTGCCAGGTCAAGCCTGCTTGTTACCCAAAGGGGCACAGCCCAGAGCTGCTGGGTACAACCAAATTCTGCCCCTTTTTCCTACCTGGCTGGACCACCCATGCCGCACATTTAAGCCCAAGTAACAGCTCCAGGCTTTCTGGGCATGCCTGTGGTCTCTGGCAAACAGGAAAGCAGGAGTAGGTTTGGACCATCGGAGCTCATGGCCTCTCCTACAGTCTTTCTTTGGGTAATTGTATAACCTAGACAGGACTGTTCACTTGATAGCAAACTGGAAGTAGCTTCTGTTCAGCTGTCTATATCGGTTGCCATTATTCAGGCAGGAGTATTCTAGTCCAGAAGGAGCTGCAGTCAAATGAAATGCCAGCAACATGTCCTGCACGTGCTGCAGGAAGACTTGAAAAGAGGATGAGTCAAGCTACACCATATCCCTTCCACTGTGAGCAAAGTGGGGCATCAGAGGAGGTTGGAAATCTCTTTTACTGGGCCTAGGCTCCAAACTGGCCACAGCAATTGGCAGCCAAAAACACCTCCCAGCTCCATGTGGCCCCTTTATGGCTTGCTCTGCCTGGGACAGTAACAGGAACAAGTGACAGGTTATACAGCTATATATGGCCATAGGCACGTTCCGTCATGGCTCTCTTACCTCTGTTTCCCTGGTCTGTAAAACAGACTGCATTCTCCTGGTGACAAGCACAAAGTAAAACAAAGCATTTTTATCAGGGCTATGGTGGGGCAGAGGAATTTGTGCTGCTGAACCAGCAACTTGAATTCCTCCAGCAAGACAGCATCTTCCACTAGGCTCTCTGTTCACTTGAAAACCTCCATGATTTAACAAATTGCATATTCTAAAGGGGGAGTTAATTATCCACTCCACTGGCAGCAAGTGACAGAGGCCATTACAATAAATGGCTTTTTGGGAAGATGGCTCTCTAATTCACTTGGTGTTTAACACTGGCCATGGGGGCTCAGCTCTTTGTGTAAGATACATTCAGCAAAGCCCTTTTGTGACCATCTTCCTGCACTAAGGAGCTGTTAGAATAAGGGTGATTAGGAATAAACATAAGAGCAGAGGCTTCTGCATCAAAACAGTTTGGGTCAGTGGCTGTACGGCTGAGGGGACGATGATGTGCACAGAGGACTCAGGTGTTTAGGAGGGAAAAGCTGACTTGCTGCAGTTCATCCAGAGATGCTGGGCCATTTCCAGTGCCAGAGCTTAGCTGCTGAGGGATAGCTTCCATTCCCTGGAGCACTTGGTGACTGCCCTCAGACCCTCTGCTCTTGTAGCTGTAGGACACCTGTCTTGTTATGGGCATGGCTTAAAACTAACACAGCAGAGCTGTGAAGAATAATATGTAACTCAATAGATACCTGCAAGGGCCCTAGCAAATACTTAATGGATTATCCCACCAGTTAACTGTCCAAGAAGGGAACTGTGAGCCAATTCAGTGCATTCCAAACCACAGCACTGTTAAAAAAACTAACATAGAGCACAGCTCTTCCTCCTGGCAACCATCCAGTTATTAATTTCCATGTATCAGCTGCATCTGAATGGGCTTGGTCTTCCGCCCACTGTTTCTATTTATTTGTTTTCCATTCATCTCCACTAAAATTAAAACTCAAAGCCTTCCAGAGAGAATGGAAAACAAACATGCTGAACCAATACTGCTGCCCACATCCAACCAGCAGAAACCACTGCACTTTTTCCTCCTCTGCAGTGAGGCAAGATCTAATTTTTAAGACTCTGGGCCTTTCACTTGAAAAATAGCACAGGCACCTATGGCATTAGCATGGCCTCAAATTCTTGTTCCAGACACATCTGTAGGCAGCATCCTTCAGCTCTTGACTGTAGGTGTTTACTGTGCTCCAAGTGACTGCCTCTAGAGGCCTTGCGCTGGAGATCTTTCTGGATTAAACAACTTCTTGGTTTAAGAAGACAGAGCTGATGGTCCAGATGGTCACACCAGCTGAGAGTTCATGGGTTGGGATTAAAGGGAGGGCAGGGACTGGTGACATGATAGTAGGGATCTGCTTCAGATTGCCCAAACAGGGAGATTGAGCTGATTAAGTCCTCTACAGACAGATTGAAACAGCCTCGTCTTCACAAGCCCTGGTCCTTGTGGGGAACTTCAACCACTCTGATACCTGTTAGAGGGACAACATAGAGGGGACAGGCAATCCAGGAGGTTCCCAGAATGCATTGCTGATTACCTCCTTCTCCAACACATAGAGGAACCAACAAGGAGAGGTGCAATGCTGGAAAGGAGGGGCTGGTGGGGAATGCGAAGCTCAAGGGCAGCCTTGGCTGCAGTAACTGTGGAATGGTGGAGTCCAAGGGTGGCAAGGAGGGTGCACAGCAAGCTCACTACCCCGGACTTCAGGAGAGCAGACTGGCTTCTTCACAGACCTGCTTGGTAGAGTACCCTGGGACAAAGCTCCGGAGGGCCCAAGAAAGCTGGTTAATATTCAAGAATCACCTTCTCCAAGCTCAGGGGAAATGCATCCCAACAAAAAGGAAGTCAGGCTAAAACACCAGGAAGCCTTGATGGATGAACAAAGAGCTCCTGGACAAATTCAAACAAGAGGAAACCTATAGGGGGTGGAAGCAAGGACAGATAGTCTGTGAGGAATACAGAGAAAGTACCCAGCCTTCCTTGTGTTTGCTTGATTTCTTATTGGTGTCTTGGTTTGTTCTGGACCCATCTTTATTTCAAAGCACATCATCTGATAAAATGTTTTGCTATAATATCCTAGGCTTTTACAATAGCCTGATTCTTTATGTATCGTAGTGTGAATAAGAACCGAAAAGTCAAAGATTATGAACTTACTTTTAAAGTGATACAAATTACAAAATACCCTCATTTACAACTACCGTATTTAAATCCTATTTGCAATAGCACAATCAACAGGATCCAACTGCTGATGCACAGGAAGGGATTCTTACTAAGTAAAATGCACTAAAACAAGGCTTTGGTCTTTTTCAGTCTATTTCAAATGTTTTCCTTCCTTAAAAACATACACAAGTGAGTGCATAGTGTTAGATATGAGTCTGGTTGAATATGAAATTCTTCTGCTTGTTACCTAAAAGGATTTCTTTCCTCCAGTAAAGAGGGTTTCTAGTTCTGTGTTTATGGCATCATCAGGAATTACATCATCCTCCATAAACTCATCTCCAAGCTTCTTCCACCATGGCCAACGAGTGTATTTCAGCATAGTGTTGTGCTTTTGTCTTGCCTTGGTAGCTATAGGGATTGATCGACTCATAAAGGCACCAAGATCTTTTTCTGTGGTCTCTGCTAAACCTGGAGCATCTGCAAGAACAAGGAGAAGAGTTTTCTGACTTTTGTTTGTGGTTTTATGAGTATTTAAAAAAAAGAAAAAAAGGAGCACTACCCTCCCACTTCCCAGTGTCCTAGGTCACTCCTTTCCCCATGCCAGCATTGCAGTTTTATGACTACATGATAAATCATAAATCTGATTGGAGAGGCAATCCAAATAAAGGCTAATCTGAAAAAATAAATACATAATGGGGTAAGAAAGAAGAAAGGGGAAAGATGAACTACTTCTTTCACGTGCAGTGGTGGCATCTATCCAAATGACTTCTTGTGGAAGTATAACCTCAGAGGATCTCTGGTCACTACTGCTAGATCAGCACTCCTGGTGCAGGGTGACATCAGGACGGTGTTCCCACTGCTCTGGTGCAGCAGCACTGTGAATTCCCTGCTTGGAGGACCCAGCACAGTGTAAGATTGTGTTGCTGATTTGCCTGACAGGGAGTGATGAGCTGCAGTGACACAGCACGTGACAGACTAAATAATGGAATTCAGTAACTTGCTGAATTCTGCCCAGCTTGGGTGCTCTCTGGTGGCTGCAGTTTGCTACTCTTGCTCTTTCATGCAGACACTTGTCTGAAATTAAGATAGCACAGTAGTGAATTCTGTTTCACCTAAAGCCAGGCCACAGAAAATGAAAATATGGAATTCACAGCTCAAAGATTTCCCTCTTTAACTGGAGGGGTGAGAGTGTTTTAACCAGCAGCTTACTTACAACACAAGAAAACAACCCAAAGCAAAGTAAAGGTGGGCGAATACACTGTCTGAGACCCCCTTTTAAGAAATTCTAATGCCTGTTACAGGGCCACTGCGTTTCCTGTGAACAAGAGAGACTTTCAGCAGAAGAGTAAGATGCGCCTTGAAAAACAGGCGTGTATACTTAACCTACAACAGCACTTGGATAATATCTAACAAAGCCTGAATCTCAAGATAAGGCATATGGCAAAGGAAGAAAGATATTTCAGTTTTGAAATGAGGCTTTACCACTGCTCACTCTAGTTTTCCCTCTAAATTGGTTTAATCCAAATGGTAATCAAAGCCATGATCGGAGCAGTCACATACTCATTAGCAGCTCCACATCGGTGTTGACCTGAGCCAGTAAAGCCTCTCTCCGCTGTGCTGCTCTCTGATCCAGCCTGCTCCTCAACAGGAACTGTGCCAGCTTTGCCTGAGCCTGCATATGCAATTCTTTACTCATTTCTTCTGACATTTGGGAAGCCTGGAGGAAAATAACAGTTTGTTACCATTAGGAGCTGGTAATTCTAAATCTTCTGGGGGCAGATTAATGCCTAAACAAGGAATGCAAATGCTGTTCTTAATTGTTAACCTCATAATTTTGCTTCCTCTGCAACTCTCAAAAGTTATCCATCATCATGTATATAATTTTTCCAATTACAGTTTGCTTTGACACTTTTTATTAGATTAATGGTTAAAATCCCCAATATCCTAGTGCCTTGCCGTCAAACAAGCAGGGTTAATACATACATACCTCAAATGGATTATCTTGATCAGAATTTATGAAGCTGAATATATTTTGTCCCTACAGTATTTTATGTTGCATCGTTAATGCAAATTATGAAATGACTAAGAAACAGACCGGATGCAATTTGATGTAGTCATCCACCTTCTGCTGCAAAGCCAGTCTCTGCTCATCAGACAGTCCCTTGGGACCTTTCCAGGGAGAGAGAGGTCTCCTCCTTCTTCGTTTCTCCAAGAATTTACAAGCCTTTGTAGGGAACATATGAGAATATGACAATCACAAGAAGGAAGTTTGTCTTCCCACTTTGTTTGTAATCAATCAGTGAAAGAAAACTGTTTCAGCACTGCATCTGTTAAAGCCTAAATGCAGCTATGATGCTGAAAAGACAACATACAAGGTCAGCATGAACACTAAATAGTAAGTAACTACACTTTATTATATGTTACTTACTCCGCTGCAGTATGGTGACATTCCAATCCTGAGTTTCAAAGAAGCAGCTTTTATATTTTAGTTACAAGACTGTATTAGGCTTTGTAGCCTATACAAGGTTTAACCCTTTAAAGCAACGTGTGACTCTAGACTATCACCCTCTGATTAATTTTTTAATAAATTCTGGCTACATTGACAGTAAGAGAATAAACAGAGTTTTATGAGGCTTCACAATAATCCACTCAGTCCTATCTACTGTTAGAACAAAGTATAAATACTTACTGCTCTCTGAATGATGATAGCTGCCTTATACTCCTTAAGAGATTGTTTCTGCTGATGAAAAATTCTTCTTGCTCTATACCCTCGCCAGAATCTCTGGATAGTTAATGCTGATTTTTCCTCCATTTCCTTCATGTATTTATTCACCTGACCTACAAAGGTAACAAAAATCCAGTTATAAGCGTGTGGGTTAGGTTCTCTTAGCAATTTACATTGTTAATCCTCAGACGAGATAGTACCAAAGAAACTTGGGTGCTCTCAGTTAAAAGCCCCTCTTTCCCCAAGGTCTCCTAGCTGTGGGCCAGGTCTTGCAGATCATAGCTGCAGTGAAGCTTTGTAACACAAGAAAGCTGGCTCTCCCTTTCTCCTGCACCATTTTGAAGGCAGCAAATCTTGGTCAGTAGTTACTGAGCCCTGGGGGAATTAGCACGTTCTCTTTCAGATAACTGGGTCAGGAGAAGAGACAGCAAGACTACAGCGCAAACAGACACTCAAGATTAGGAAATAGATTTGGGGAAATAGTTTCTAAGGAGTCTCAGACACTTTAATCTTCTGCCATAGTTTAAAATAAATCATACTGGCATGGACAACTTCCAGTAAGGCCAGCTGTCGTTCATGGAAGAGTCTCATGGCCCTCTGTCTCTGAAGCTGCAATTGCAGTTTTAGAGCTTCATCTTCCTTCTGTTTTGTTAAATGCTGCAGCTCCTGTTCCCGTTTAGCTCTGCAATACACAAATACATTAACAATTACCTTAAGTTGTATATTTCTTTGAAGTATCTCTCTTTTTCTTTGTGTTAAGTGGTCCAGCATTGAGAAAGAAAATCAACAAAACAATATGCTATGCCAGCTGTTGGCTGCAGAACAACACCAAGCAATGAGAAATCTCCTGCTAACTAACAAATTACCACACTATCTATGCCATCAAAAACTCTGAACCACCCTATGAAATCAAAGTATAAATCTTTACTTAGGATAAAGTTCTAAGGACCCTGAAGGGAATGATGAGATATTCATGTGGGACATCCACAGCCAGATTGAACTGGAACAACAATTTTGGTTCCATCATCTGGGGCAGAAGTAAAGCAACATTAGCCATCTGCTCCAGCGTGCACCTTTTCCAGTCCATCCATCATCATGCATGGCACCTGCTTCCCACAATACACATCATTATTTATGTACTGTCTGCAAGAGTAGAACAGAGTGTTGGCTGCCAAGCCTCACTTCTTAATTTTGGAGGGATTTTTGTTTCTCCAGGAAATACAGACTGACACATTTGCTCCATCAACTTTATTAAGAGAACACTAGGAAAGAATTTTCTTGCAAATTCTTCCTGATCTGTTCTAGATTTGATGTTAGGATGTTGCTCTGCTGTGCACTGAAAAAGCCCCAGCAGATTTTTCACAGATGAGACAATTGAAAACTCTACAACTGGCCCTGGAGTGTTTAAGCTAATAACAACATGTACATCAATGATATACACAGCAACATACCAATATAGAGAGTAACATAAATATTTAATATACTGATGCATCAATACTAACAATTACTGACACAACTTGGCCATGGTCTCAGTGAAGTTTGAGGAGGTGTGAGCTGACTCTCCCCTACTTCACTGCCCCTCCTTATTGCCATGGACTCAACCTCATTAGCATCCTAAAGCCTGAGAATGTACAACTTTACCACACAACAAGGTAACAATGGCACTTCTCTGCTCCTATTGCAGCAAAATCACTTCCCCACTCAGGACCTGAGTACCCCCACTGAGCCCACAGCCCTGAGTTCTGCTCTCCTCTAGAGCTTTTGTGGGGACAATGAAAGAAGAGCTTTAAGCACTAGGAAAGAAAACCAATGGACAGAGCAGAGGTATAGGCGATGCCAGAGGAGGAAAATGTCCACAAACTAGAACTTCCAGCAATTTTGCTATTGCTGCATGGCACATACCTTTAGACTCACAGTACTACTGAGCTATTTGTGTGTTTCCCATCACTAGTATAAACTGAGCTATAATTTTTCCACCAACCATACTTCCTCTTTAGCCTCCATAACTGGTTGGAGAGAGATTGGGATGGCAGCTGTTGTGTAAAAGAGATGCTCTGGATTTAAAGATCTGACCCTAACAGATAAAAAAGCCTACACCACAATCTGACAGACCATAATCCTTTTACAACTCTAATGCAGACCTGAGGTGTGCCCAAACACCTACCTACAGAGACAGATCATGATACTTGTGATTATATCAGAATGGTTTCAGGGAAACTAAAGGTTTTCAGCCCACACATTTCTGCAAATTAGAGCTGTAAATTTTTACATTTTTAGTTCAGGCAATTAATATTTTAATCCAAATATTATATTTCTAAGGCACCCGAAGTCACAGGATCAAACAGATGTCATCAAAATGATGACATTTTCTTGATAAAAACATTAATATTTTGCCCATTGATTTTTATCAGCTTAACTAGGTTGAAAACAAACATGTTTCATGAACTTCTCAGATGCACATCCGTGAAACCAAGAGTGTCTGTCAGGTATTTAAATGATTTTTTGATACTGATTCTTTCCTATGCAGTCTGCAAAACACATGGTCTTCTTCATCCTCTGTTTCTCCTAATTATAAGATGTATTTGCTTGCACAAGACCACACTGTGACAGGGAACTGCCTCTGAACTAAAGTAAAACATACACAGAGTAAGAGCCAAGCTGCCTTCAGCAGCTCATGGCACAGAGCAGCCTCCCTCTGGTCATCTCTTACATCTTTACATTTAGAAATGTAAAATGGTTTCATTTTTGATGCATTATTAATAAAAATTATTGCTATTTTAAATGTCCTACAATTAGCTATGTAACATTGAACCAGCTTCAAGGAGAGACTACAGGCTTTAACATTCACTGAGGAGATATTTCTGAAACCACAGTTTCAAAAGTTAGAACTTGCAGAGTTTAAGATCTTCCTCTGCAGCTGCAGGTGAGCTAAGTTTGGAGTTTCAATCTAAGCAGTATTTAACCACACTTGTTCTAAAATAAATCTGTGAACATAACCAGAACTAGACTGCTAAAAATTAAAAAGTCCTCTTAAAAGCTCTTCTAAAGTCATATTTACAATATTACAAACACTATTTTTCAGTGTAATGTTTTGACCTAGACAGAAGAAAACCAAAATTGGCACTGTACAGTTACTGTATTTGCTCAGTACACTGGGACTGAGTGAGCCATGAACACACAACTGTAAGGATATTAATAAGTTTCCATTCCTCTCGATATTAAACAAACACTTTCAGAAGTCCATTCAAACAACTCAAGAACTACTTAGAAGGCACACACTAATGCTTACAATATAGAAAATGTGACACAAGGGCAGCTTGGTGATTGCTGACAGTCTCACCACCCTTTCGCTGCTGCTTTTCCATGCTATGTCTTAGCCCATCATGCAGATTTTCTGAGCTATAAGTTTGGCTTGCAGGCTTGCAAGGTGAGGGAAGGAATATTGCCTTCAAGTGTATGGCGGAGTGAAAAGGAGTGACAAAGATGTCTGGCTGCAGCACAAAAGTGCAGTGACCAGTGGCCCTCAACAGACACGCTGCTTGCCCCGCAAATCTTTCAGAATGTAATGGTTATACCTCAGATAGTACAATATCCTCTTAAGGCCAGTCTAGACAATAAAGCATAACTGTTTGCTTTGTATTACTTTGGTCACAATGCAATGTGATTTGACAATGATTTCTAAGATCTACTTTTGACACAGTAATATCAATGTGCAAAAAAAGTTTGAAAAAACCTGCTGTAGAGTCTGCACACGATTTAGATCCCTTAACCTATGTTAAATTCACACTAAGTTTCTCAAAAGACTTAGCCTAACATATGCTAGTATTACTGCTGAAATCTTATTCAAGTAAGACAAGCATTATTTACAGAGCTTCCTTCTTCTCTGCTGCTCCAAGGCAGAGGATACTATTTCTAGGTCACTGAAGTGACTCTACTTCTGAGAGCCAAAGTTTTAAAATTTAATGAAGAACAAGGTCTTGCAAGCACTACACTGAGCAGGCACTATGGGCCTTGGTTTCTGCAGCACTCTGGCATGTGGAAGCGCCATGATAGCTCCAATTTAATTTACAGGGCAATTTTGTGTCAGGTTAACTGTTAACCAGTTAACTGTCCTACACCAGGACATCATCTTCTAGTGCTCTTTAGTGTAATCCCATGCCACAGTGTGCCACACTCTCAGTTTTCCATATGCCACAAATTTTTACACAGGAAACACAAAAGCATCAGAGAAGTAAGTTTTTTTTTTCATTGAGAAGTCTGGCAGCTGGTAAAGGGACAGTTGGAGCTTTTGGCACCAGAAGTGGCAGTTTGGTACTGCTGAAAAAGCACATTGTTTGGATGTTTCTGCTAAAAAAATCTGTAGTGAAAAAGCTTATATTGGCATTACATTACCTTTATGTTTGAGAAATAAAAGCTGACTGGAAAAAGGCATCTTCAAGATGAAGGAACACTTGGTCAGCCCAAACTTAGGGCCTGGGACATGGGAACAAATTCTCAGGGAAGGACAGGAAGGTGAATGGGAATAGCCAGCATAGATTTATCACAGGTAAATCACGTTTAACCAGCTTGGTTGCATTCTGTGATGAGATGACTGGCTCTGTGGATAAGGGGAAAGCAGTGGATGTCATTTTCCTTGACTTTACCAAGGCTGTCATCACAGTCTCCCATGCAAAGCAGGGCTGACACTCAGAGAAACCTCCACAAACACAGAATACAGTTCAATAAAAACCACATGAAGTTCAAATGGGAAATTCTACACCTGGTACAAAATAACTTAATGAACCAGCACAGGCTGGGCACCAATTACCCAGACAGCAGCTCCAATGAAAAGGGGGGACAGGCTGGATATGAGCCATTAGTGAGCCCTTGCAGGAAGAAAGGCTACAGCTTAGTGGAAAGATTTTTTGGCTTTACTTGGAACACCTGGAGCACTGGTCACACTGTCCTGGGATCCCCAATGGAAGACCAATACTGACAAATGGGAGGGATAGAGACTGTCCAAACAGAGACAATTTGTAGCACTGGGTCAGGCCGGCTAGGCCGCAGGAGCCAAAGGAGAGCCAAATAAAAGACCACACAGAGACAGCAGACGGAGAGGGCAAAAAGAGAGAGGGCAGAACCCTCTGCCTTTATTTATATGTTTTTACAAATCACCGTGGATTGGAGGTAGAAATGACCACCTCTCAATTCCATTGGTCAAGGCATCAATCTATCATATTTCTCCACCCAGGACAGTGAATGATAAACAACAGAGAAAATTAACAAAACATAGATAGTTGTTAAGAAACCATGGCCATGTTTACAGAAGAATGTGTGAGAAAGTATTACAGCAAAGAGAAACACTGAGAAACTGCAAAACTCAGGACAACAACAATTAGGGCCAGGGAATGTAGGATATATGAGGACAGGCAAGGTGTGTTTAGCCTAAAGGAAGGCAAATCTATCTCTCACTACCTAAAGAAGTATTATAAGAGCAGACACAGCCAGACTCATGGGGATGCTCAGAAAAAGGAGAAGAGGCAGTGGTAAAGAGTGCAACAAGGAAATTCCCACTGCCTTTAATGGAAGAATTCCTCACAAAGCAAATCATCCAGCACAAGGATAGGGATCAAGTGAGATGGCAGGATCTCCATCCTTGGAGACCTCCAAAACAGTATGTGGCCCTGAGCATCCAGGTCCCATTTTGAGGCTGGGCCTGCTTCAAACAGGACATTGAATTAGATGACCTGATTATTCCTGTCCCTCTGTGACTTGAGAAAATCCAGTTCAACCCAAACCTTCTTACTAGATTCCATTCTTTACTGTTTTTCACAAAGCCGCGCTGCTTACCTGAAGTTTCTCTGTAAAGTGATCACTGCTTGGGGTAGCTTTTTCAGCCTTTTCCTTGTCTGAAATCCCCGCCACGCAGCCTGGATTACACAAGCTGCTTGATGCTGCTTCTGAAATTAATAAAGCAGTTGGTAGAATATTTTCTATGCATATAAAACCACTTTCTTAATGTTTGCACAACTGGACAATCTCAACATTTGGCCAAACCCCATCAGTTTTCAAATGCATCAAATTGCAGAATTTAAGGTCTTACAAGAGAGTTATTATCATGAACTCCACACTTGCCCCAAAAGCAGCTAATCTGATCACCTGTATTGATGCTTCCTGTGGTAAACAAACAAATCTACCACACAAAAATATATATATCTCAATATTAGAAATTTGTATTTAAAACACCTGAAACACTTAATATTTCAAATGGCGATTCAATCAAAATACCTACACTAGAGAGGACAGAAAGACAAGTTTGGAGTAAGAGCAGCAGAAAAAATGTTAAATTTGCAGTGTGATCAGAAGTCACTGAAATGCAAACATGAAAAAAAATCAATTCTATTCTTAAATGGATTTTAAAAAAGCCCCACAAACAATCAAAACACCCTGCTCTATTCAAGATGAAAGCAGGTTTCTGCAAACATAACTGATTTTCTTTAAAGCATTGTCTTTGAGAAACCTGTATGCAAAATTTTTTTTAAGATGCTTGTGAAACACACATTGTCTCTTTTATCGGGAACAAAGTCCGGGTGGTGTTCTTACTGCACATTTTCTGTATATGACTTAGTTCTATGTAAATGCTACCTAGAATTCAGAGATCTAAATTTGTAACACTGATGTGAGAAAAGCAGATGCAGATATTTTAAATTTATAGTTAGCAAAAAAATTAATTATTTTCCCCCTATGGTTATATTGAAATCTATGGTGAATCTGCTCAGAAAGTCAATCTCTTGAGTCACAGTCCCATATCTTAATGACTGAGCAATTACTTGATCTTTTCAAAAAAACATAAATAAATAAATTCAGTAACATAAATAAAAAAGGCAATTAAAAATTAATTAACATAGTGAAATAATAACACAAGTTTGAAGTGTCTTCAAAGTGATAGAGTAAATCCATTCTAAACATACACAAATGACATGTAAATAAGATTTCACATCTAAACAGGATTTAAAATCTGAAAGTCTCATTAAACTTCATCACCTGCATTTCTCCTTTTTCACTTGATTGTTCCAAATGCAGCAGGTCCAAGAGCTGATTGAGCTCCCTGTCAAATCCTTTGCCAGTCCACTGTTTACTTAAAAGCCCTTTTAATCCTACAAAAAAGACAAGAATCTCATTCACTAAAGTGAATTTTTCTTTTCAGGATTTCAAAGTAACAAACTGCAAAGGAACACTAGAGCTGAACACCATCAGCCATCTTCGAGTGTCAATGCATAATCTTATCAAAGAATATCTGGTGCTCCAACTATCACAGAGAAGTACTGTCCAGTGATTTTATATGTCCAAGTCAGTGTTGTGTCTATATCCTGGCAAATTACCAGTGTACTTTCAGTGTCTTATTAGTACATGTCATTGTAAGGTATTAAAAAGAATTCAAAGCACCACACAAGTGCTGGGTGTTATTAACACTCTTTTCATATTTTTCGTAATAAAATTTATTTATTCTAACTGGAATTGTTTAATGTCTTATCTGCACAGCATAGCCTAACTGTGAGTGCATGTGCATCCAATCCATGAGACAAAACAGCTTTTTGGGTTTGCAGTAGCTAAAAAGCACACTTGTGCCACCCCTACAACACACACACGCTCCCCGTGCAAGTAGGCAGTAACACGTGCTAACACGTTTGTATCAGGTAAATCCCAGAGCCTAAGGGCTCTGCAGGGAGCTGGAGGGAAGAGGAAGGAGGGAAGGAAGTAGGTATGTGTTTGCCTCCTGAAGAGCTGCAGATTCAAGTAACTTTTCCATCTTCAAATCATTGTCCATAAGCACATTCATACACTGGGCAACTCCAACACTCTTATGTACTTACAGGATCAGGAGCACACAGAAATGGCACCTCTGTGGCACCACAAGCACTATTTTGGAAAGACAAGGACAGTTAAACACTTCAGGAGAGAGACAGGCAGGACTCTAAGTGGAGTCAGTGGGTGCCCCAAGGCTTCCTGAGCCAGGCTACACAAGAGAGCTCCCTCACGGAAGTGCTGTGTGTCTGACACAGCCATTTGCCCGTCTCTGTACAGACTGCACAGCCATATGCACCTTTTGGCTGCTGACAGGGGATACCTTAAACGTGCCTCACAGACGTGTCAACCCATGCAGACAAAAGGCCAGGCCCTCCTGGAAACCTGACGTAGGGACTGTGCTTGGAGACGCCCTCACCTCTGGCAGGCTGCCTTCACTGGCAAAGCTCACACCAAAGCACCTCACACTGCCACAGCTCTGAGCCACTGTGAAGCCAAGGGACTTCAATGAGATGTCCAGATGGTGGAAATGCTGTAATGCTTTCTTTGTTGCTTTTATTCCTCAAAATCTCTAAAGGATTCCAAAGCCTGAGTTAAAACTAACAGAAGGATTCTAACTTTAAAAAAAAAGAAGTAGAGGAAAAAAGCAATTTTTTTTTCTTTTCTTAGTGGAAAGAGGAAACATATACAGGAGAGAGATGAAGAGTTTCTATATGATTGTGGCATATTGTGATTCTAGAACAAAATAAAGCATTCTTTGATGGAGACTTGCACTCTTTACACAAGCCAGCATTCTACAGCTGGGATGATCAGACCATCACGGCAGCTTCCCAAGAATTCACAAAGTGATACCAGCCTTAGGCACACTATACTTAATGTCATCCTACAAGGAATCCCTCCTCTCTCAGTTCTGTAGGCAAAAGGGTGGCAAAGCTGTTCATCTGGTCCAGAAAATTATCTGGCTGGTACTGTCTAATAAGTAGTCAGCACAAGTGCAAAAAATGGGAATTGGACATTAGCATTCCCTCTTCTTACTGTCCTTGACTTTAAAGGACTGAGGCTGCTCACAAATAGTTTTGACCAACAATAACAGCCAGAATATAAAAGACCTGGCAAACATTACGCCTCTTCCTTAGTCTCCATGCCTCTTCCTGGAGCTCCCTGCTAGGCTAGAGACAGAAACATTAAATGGGACACCTCATTAAAGAGTGAATAACATACAACAAATTATACACCTACTCAGCCTCACCATCTAAAGGCATCAAGACAAAATGATAAACTCATTTCATGAATTCTTGGAAAGAGTTCATTCCAATTACTTGGATATCAAAAGACTGTCAGCTCCTGGGTAACTAAACAGCCCCCTGTTAGATGATCAGACCTGCAACAGCCAGGGTCAGAAGTTCACTCTAAGTAAAACTTCCATGCTCTGGATTAGTGAGCCTGAGCACTGTGGCAGATGTGACACAGGGCGCTCTGACTGTGGCAGTACAGGCACCCTGCCAGTGGATCCCTCAATAACCAACCTGCACAGGGAAACAGAGAGAAGTAAAGCCCATCAAGTTGGAAGTGGCAAACAACAGCTTTAAAAGACAAGTTGCCACATGCAGAGTCCTCAATACACAGAAGAAAATAAATCTGGCAAACAGAGGCACGGTACCTTAAACTGCAATGAAAATGAACAGAGGGGAAAAAAAACCCCAAAGCAATATAGCACTGCAGTTTCCACCTGTACTGGAGAGTTATTGAACCACAATGGGAAACCTCTGCCTTTTTATTTTCACAGAGAATGTAAGAGGAGGCTCAGTGATTGTTCCCATGCATGTTTACAAACCTTTGTAGCGAGTTGTGAATAACTGCACCAGCTGTTTGCAAAATTTTGCCACCAACAGCAGCAGTTTTGTGGCAGCACCTCCTACGGCAGGATTAGTGGTAGAGGAAAGCTTATAAACAAGTTCATCCAAAACAGAGTGAAGGGTCTCTTCCTCAACTTGAAGTAAGACAGAACTTTAAAAAGAAGAAAGAAAAAAAAGGGGAGGGGGGCAGAACAGAAGAGTTAATTTAAAAACAGGAGCTTTTTAACAGTGGCTTATTTTTAGCTATGTCAGGCTATATGCAGCAAGCCAAGATGCCCAGCTAGCTGGACCAGGAATCTGATCCAGGCAGCACTAGTGTTTCAATCAACCAATTACCACTCCCTCTATTTAAGACTAAAAAGCCAGTTTTTTAATGTTTTCAATTTCTACAACAAAGACTAGGGGCAAAAAAACCCTCAAACAACAAAACACAACAATGCTTGTATATGAAAGAAATTCATTTCACCAGTCAGTTATGAACTACCCTTTATATTTATTATTAAGAAAAGCAATGATATGAAAACAACTAACCTATTGATCCTCAAAATATTGTGTAACACAGACATCATTATAATTGCTGTTTCAACATCATCTGTTATTAACAACTTCAGGAAGCGATCATTTTGCAGTACTGCAAAAACACCCAAAAACAAGCAAACAAGAAATCATGCTATTAGAACTAGACTTGAAAATACTATAAAACAAATAAACTTCATCATAGGTCATATCGAGTAAAACCAGACACTGTTTCTGGAACAAACTCCCTCATTTATAATTCTTACACTAAAACTTACTGAGATAACTAAACTACTTCAACATCCAAAAAACATGCTGAACCCTGTTTTTTCTGCCTTTGGACATCCCTCAGGCACTGATGCTGCAAGGGAACGAGAGCTTTAAACCTCTTCATGTTACAATAGTGCCCTTGTCTTACAACAACAGCTGAATTAACACTGGGGCAACAATATCCAAAAAAGTTAAGGACCTCAACCTTGACAGTTTGTTACCCCAAGTTATTTAATGCACATCCACTAGTGTCATTAAAGCACCATCTTTTTTATCCCAGTGTACCACTAGCTATATATTAGTTATTTTTTCTGACCATGTGTGTTTTTAGTTACACATCTTATGATCTGTAGGTTTTTGTTCAATACTAGGAACAAAACCAAATTCTGCTTTTTAAAGTCAGTGTGATTTACATCAGTTTAAATGAAAGTTTATTTTGGTCAGAAATATATTGTGATGTTTTTTAGATATTTGTAAAATTTCCTGTCATGGCAAAAACTTCAGAAATCTGTCTTCAACTCTATCTACTTGTCAGGGCCAGCAATGTACTCTGATCAAAGTTCTGCATATTTTATCTGCACACAGGAAAAGATCAACTGTCTCTTATTGGAAAACACCCCTGATTTTTAAAGGTCTAGACTTACAAAGGGAAATTACAGGATGACACTTTAAATATTTGTCTCTGAAAGACTAGAAGGGAAACTCTTGAGTATTCTGCTTTAGTGGATGTTTACCATTTTAGATATTGCTGTTGAGCTGAGTACTTAAGGAGACTGATTTACCATCTACTCCAGTTTAGAAGACTAGGTGGAGATTAGCCTAAGAGTGATTCTTGAGACTTGTAGTTGCTATAAATAAATGTTCAGGTGTTCTGTGGGTTGACATTTCCCTTACCACATGCTGCTAGTTGAATATGCCCACCGAACAGCCAGCAGATGGCATCAGTTACTATTTGGAACCAGTGTAAAAAGTCCTGTTTTTCTTTATCCTAAACAAAAGAGAAGTAGATAAAAATATGTGTAAGTATCTTCACTAAGGACTTCAGAGGATGTCATGGGAAGGTTTGTATGCCTCAGGAATTTGGAGACCAAACTCTACCAAATTTCCAAATGAGGTTGGTGAAACTGTAGAAACTATTAAAAAAACTCCAACTTGTGAGACCTCTGAGGTCAGAGATCAATCAATAAGATCTGAACATACTAAAAAAATAAAAGCATCCATTCGGGAAAAAAAAAAGATGACAAAGAGAGGGAAATCTTGTTTACTTCTTAAATATATTTGATACCACAGGAGGGATAAGAAGAAAAATAATAGTTCAGCATTTAAGCATCACAGATTAAACACACTAAGTGTGAAATATATTCCTTTAAAGAAGAGGGGGAAAAAAAGGTACAAAATGGCCAAGAACACAGTCAAAATGAAAAAGGTTCCTGAAAACTGGTATGGTGAAGCTTCAGAAGCACCTCCTACTTGGAGGTCTGGGAGCAAACATCAAACCACTATTAAGCTGAAATTTGATCCATTTGCCAAACAGACTACGTTATGTGCTTGCCTGTGATAACACTGGACTGGAAAAAAACATAGAATCAATCATAGGGTAGTTGGGTTGGAAAGGACCTTAAAGTTCATCTTGTTCCAACCCCATTGGCATGGGCTGGGACACCTTCCACTAGACCAGGCTGTTCAGAGCTTCAGTGAGCCCGGCCTTGAACACTTCCATGCATAGAGCATCCCCAGCTTCTCTAGGCAACCTGTCCCATTGTTTTGCCACCCTGACAGCACAGAATTTTTTCCTAATATCTAATTTAAACCTTGCTCTTTCAGCGTAAAGCCATCACCCCTTATCCTGTCACTACAAGTCATTACTGGGAGGTGATATAAGTTCTCCTCAGAGACTTCTTCTATTCATGCTGAACAACCTCATCTCTCTCAGCCTTTCTTTACTGCAGAGGTGCTCCAGTGCTCCCCTATGACCAGTAGGAATTCAGGTTTTAACATGCGAATGCACATACAGATGCACATTCCAGTCTTTATTCCAAGTGTGAGCCACAGGCTACTGGAAATCTGCAATCTTGGTGTGTGGAACAGCAAAGGGGCTTTTGACAGTGCCACACTGCTGACAAATGGTGTTACAAAGCACATGGCCTTATATATCCCACATTAATTGAGCCTCCACAAATGAAACCCTGGGAAGCCTGTTCCTAGACCCCTGCTGGAGCCCCAGGCCTCAGTCAAGGTTTAACTTTGTATTTGGTCCATACTGACAAGGAGAGATACAAAATAACAGGAATAAGTTAAGCTGTAATATTATCTGCTCTGTGTTTTGGCAACATGTCAGTTTCTGAAAACTATTTCAGTACTTCCCTTGACTTCAAAGACTTGTACAAAAAGAAAAAGAGAGCAGAATAAACTTCAAATCTCCACTGGTAGAGTGGGATTTTCAAAATTCCACTGAGCAAGCACCAAGTCTGGGTGCCCAGTCACCTCTGAGACCATGAAGTTTAAAAGCCAAAGTACTAATTATAATGTAGACTGCATTTGCATTCAAAAGAAATCTTTGTCCACAAGCATGACTCAAGTAGCATGTAGGCTGAGACATAATAAGAAAGTATGGGGGAAATTACATATTGTGGATAAGAGTCTCCTGGGATGTCATTTAGGAAGCTTCCTTCTTAAGCACTAAATGCACTTCTCAAGTATTGGACTAACAGAAACTATGTTATTGCACTGATGCTTTCTGAGAATTGATTGTTTGTCGTGTCTATCACAACACTTTGTAGGAAAACTTTGACTAAGTGCAAGAAGCCAGTGAGCCAAGAAATGAGATAATATGGGCAAATGGGGATATTAAAAGAAACTGTCAGAATCCATGAAGCTGGTTATTTAAATTACTCATGGGTTTTTGTTTTCTGGGGTTTTTTTCCCTTTCTGATTCTAGAACTCAAAATGCTTCAGAGGCATGAGGGAATCTAGCTGGACAAAACCCTTCTTCATTGCAAAAAATGAGGGAAATGTGAGAAAGTATTTAAATCTATAAATTCATGAAGTCTGCCTTTGGCATTCTCAATGTGCAAGTTTAGAAGCAGTGAACATTCTTGGAATTTTTTTGCCAATTATGCAGCAGAAACTGAATGACAAAGTGAACTTCAACAAATCTGATTTAAAATCTTAAGACTTCCTAAACCATTTTTTGTAAAGCTGAATAGAATTAGTGGGAAGTAAGTCATTACAAAGGCTGAACTAACAATATGCAAAGTTAAGACACTACCGTGACTGGGACAATGCCTTTTGTAGGGCTTTTTTTCCCCCTCTTGTACTGCTTTAATTCTTCAGTCCTTCTTATAAATGTACTCCTTCCCTCTACCTTTAAAACTTGTGAAAAGTAGTAACCAAACTATCTAAACAGGCCTATGGTAACACACAGGCTTTGCACAAGTCATGGAGCAAATGCTGCACAAAATGACAGAGTTCAGCTTCAGAGCTCCAAGGCATTAGAAAAACTACTGCAATTTCTGGAAAACAAGTTTTCATAATACTGTGTCCCTAAAATAATATCCTACTTATCCAATATGTGACCTGGGAAAGTTTGCAAGTGTTCCCTGCTCTTTTAACTATGAAACTTAAATACCTTGATTGCTCGGATAAATCGTGCTTGCAAGCGTTTTCCCAAGACCAGCAGGCTGTCTATAGCTGAAGGAAGAAACTTCTTGTAAAATTCCTCAGGATCTTCTTTCACCTCTAGCCCTACACAACAATGACTGAAATGGAGGGGAAAAAAAAAGAGGAAAGGGTAAAAAAATCAACCTAAATAGTCAAGGGCCTGTTTGAACAACTTTGAATGAATGTCACGTCATCAAAGAAATGCTTCAGTGGCATGGGACAATTCCCCCCTGAACAACAGCTCACTGCTGTGACTGGCTCCAAGGTGGCTGCCTCCAAGGAAGAGCAATCACTTGCAGGTTGGAGACCATATTACTACTTATCATGGCATTTCTCAGTTAAAAACATATCCAAGGCACTTTCTCCTTTAGCTTCATAGAATCTGCTCAGGCTTGTTCCATATTCTAGGGAAGGGCTCTGATGGTCACAAAGAAGAAGAAAAAAAAGACAAAATAGAAAGGTAGAAAAAAAACTGATAAAGGGAATCTGATGATGAAGGGGGTGCACATCAGGCAGTGAAAATACATATAAAAATATACCTCAAACCCTTCAGGGAGCCTGTCCACAACTTTTCTCCAACTGAGGAAGACATGCGGGCTAGAAATCAGCTCCTCAGATCTCAGCTCTCTTATTTTACTCACCGCAACACGTCAGTTGTTTCTGTAAGACTTTTTACAAGAAACTGCATGTTTTACAACTGCTAAGTTGTTTCAGTTCTGCGCTCAGTACTGATACCAGTGCAACAAAAAAGTGTTCCTGACTTTTTATGAATTTAGCTTTCTGATATCTTATCTAGGCTATGTTAGCTTTTTGGGAATGCACACACGTAAAGCTGTCTACCAAAGCCCTTGGAAAACAAATTCTAGGCATGAAGCTGAGATTCATCTAGCTACAAAAGGACATTTTTACAGCTAAAATAAATTTCAATATTCTCTGCAACTGAAACAGCTTATAGGGGATGATTTAAGTATCACACTACTCTGGTGATAACTCTCGCATCCCTTACTGAAACTCCTCGCATTAAAAATTCATACTGCAGATATGGCATAAATAAGAGATGGTTGCATAATTACTTCATGCCTTAGAATTTTTCTCCCTAGTTAAGCCAAAATTAAGTACAACTTGAGGAAAATTTAAAATGTATTATTTTTCCTGACATTTAAAATTGAGATTGGATCACTGGGGATTTGAGTTTAAAGTTTTCTTATTTACAACACCATTCTCACAGTATCACTACATCAGGTTATCCAGTGTGTACGAACAGTGTCATCTATTACATTTTAAAATGTAAATAGATACTTAAAATGGGTATATTAAATAAATATTTAAATACAGTCAAGCCAAGCAGTGAGTCAATCAGGCTGAAGATCTTTGCAAGATGAAATCCAAGTAAACAAACCTTTTCAAATAACTACAATTCAAAGTTATATAATTACTGGGTAAGAACTGTTGCACTGGTGAGTACCGTCCACCAAAGAAGGTAGAGCCAACACAAACCCTGTTCCCACCATACAGTTCCCCCAGCTCAATGAAACACAATGCAAATGAATTAAACAGGACCAATTAGGCTATGCCTGACCCCTCTGCTCTTGACTGCTCCCTGCACTTTAACCCTGGCCTTTCCTGAACAACAAGCCTTGTTCTGGATGGGAGCCAATATATTACAGCTTGAAAAGAGAAAGAGCAAGATGAAAGGACAGAAAGAAAACTAGAACAAAACTTCTTAGCTTTTTTTTTTTTTTTACCTTAGTATCTCTGCTAGCTGGGCAGCAGTAGCCCAAGCTCCACACAGCTGAGAGTGGTCTCGCTTAAGGACCAGCAAGCAGTACTGAGTAAGGCCATAATCATATATATCTTGCTTAATTTTTCTTGATTCTTCACATCCCAAGGAAGGATTACTTAAAATTCCTGTGGGAAGAAAGCAGGAGAGAGACAAAGAGGAACATAAGATTCTGATGTGCAAGATTTTTTTTCTTTTTCTAAAATGTTAGAAGAGTAAAGGTACACAGAGTCAGGATTAAAGTAACTGTAAAAGTGCTAAGAACAGCATAAAATATTTTGTCAGCAATTTTTGCTGCTACAGCTACAACTCATTTGTAAGATTATATGACAATTGGGAAGGATAGCTAAACTTAGGTTTCCATTTTCTCATTTTCAGTAAAACATACATTACCTGGGATATGGATCATTTGTATGAATTTCCTATGCTAGATAAAACCACAACCACTGGGAAACATATAGCTTCCTTATAATTACATCCCAATTTAGAACAGGACCTGACTTGTTTCAACCGTTCCTATGAGCAGTGGCTGTATGGCAGAAGGAAAGACAGGGAAGTCACACAGGAGCTCATGATCTTTTTTCTATGTTAAAATTTAAAAACTGAATACTGACAACCACCCTGGCTCTTTGCCCAAAATCACTGGGAGAAATGATTTGACCAAGTGTAAGATCCCTGCCTGTATCAGCAGGGGAAGGCCCCACATATCAGGGTGACAGCTGAAAGGCAGAAAAAACTTCTGTCCATTTGCTCCCCAGCTCCTCCTCCTCATTGTTGCCAAGCCAAATGCTGCTCTCAGGAAAAGCTACCCTATCAACCTTCCTTACGGAGTTTCAGAAAAACTTCTGTATTTAAGGAGGCAGACAGGAGGAGGACTGTCCATTGTTCACCAGCTGATCCTTTTATTTTAGGAACGGCATTAATTACCCTTTAACTTCAGCAGCAGCAGGGGGATGTCCTGTTCTCTGCTCTCAGTGACCTGAGCAGCCAAGGCCAGCACCTGGGGATCCGTGGCTGCCATAGGGAACA
Source organism: Pomatostomus ruficeps (assembly GCA_013400735.1). Classification (NCBI taxonomy): domain Eukaryota; kingdom Metazoa; phylum Chordata; class Aves; order Passeriformes; family Timaliidae; genus Pomatostomus; species Pomatostomus ruficeps. The sequence continues at coordinate 168,760 of VYZT01034596.1, read as the reverse complement.
GCCAGAGGCACACACCACCACCGATTCCAGCCTCTTTCCTTTTTATGTTAAGGAGCAGGGTCCTCACGCCACTAGTTCATCCCACCTCCAGCTCCTGCACCACCAGCTGGAAGCCTCGGCCCGCAGGACTCCCCCTGAGAAAGGAAACAAACATGGAGGGAGCCCCAGCTGCGCTCCCTCGCGAGGCCGCGGGCAGCCGGACCGGCTCTGCCGGCAGGGCGCAGCTCCGGCCAGGCAGCCTGAGCGCGGCCCCACGGGGCGGGCAGCGGGAGCGGCCTCACCTCACCCAGAGCCGGGGAAAGGGCAGAGGGAGCGGTGCCCTCTGCCAGCGGCGTCACCCCGCTGCCCCCACTGTCCCCGGGAGCGGCGGCGCCGGTGCCGCAGAGCCCCCACACCGCGGGGCCCCCTCGGGGCGCTCTGAGGGGACCCACGCGCAGCCCCGGCCCCTCTCACCGCCGCGCGGGGGCTCCCCCACTACGGGGAAGGGAGGGGGGACTGCAACGCCGAGCCCGCCGTCTCCAACGCGACGGCTCCCCCGCGCCCCCCTCCCCTCACAGCTGTGTGGTCGCGGCCTCTCTCCGCCAACCAGCGCTCCCCCCGGCGGGAGGAGGGTTCATTTGCATATCCGCGTGCGGGCCGGCGCCCCGACACCCCCACTGGTGGAAATCTGCAGAGGGACGCGCTCTCTGACCAATGGGAGCTTGGGGAAGGCGGGGCTCTGACCGTGACAGCCTATCGGAGCCCGCGGGGGCGGGGCCCACCGGCACGGGCGGTGTGAGGGATGCTCGGTGCGGGCGGCGGCGGCGGCCCCGGGGCCCGCCATGGTGTGAGGCGCTGCCGCGATGAACGGAGCAGTCCCGTCGCTCTACGACCCCAAGGCGCGGGTGCTGAAGCTGGGGGAGAGCTTCGAGAAGCAGCCGCGCTGCGCCTTCCACACCGTCCGCTGTGAGTGCCGGGGTTGGGGCAGCCTCTCGGGGGCTGTGGGGGTCGGAGAGGGGTTCGGCGGTCCCCTGAAGGGCGGCGGGTAGCTGCGGCCCGGCCTGGCATTGCACGCTCGGTGACTGCCTCTCTCCCGGGATTCTGGAGCGCAGCTGCGAGCTGAGTGCCGTGGAGTCCTGGTCCGGGATTTCGGGAGCCGTGCAGGTTTCGGTCGGTGCTGGGAGCACGTACGGCCATTGTATCCCAGAGCTGCCCCTCGCTACCCGCCGGGCACTAACTTCGCTTTTTATGTCTTTTCCGTAGCGTCTCCCTGCGGTTCTGCTGGAAACCGAGCTAAGCTGAACCTGTGGCTCTGCCCTCTTTCCTTGCGCTCAGTTTTTAGAAGTTCCGTACAATTCAGAAATCAAAGGTTAAAGGCAGACAGTGTTAATCACGGAGCCTGTACACCCTCCCTGAGTACATAATTACTATCTAGAGAGGTGTGTGCTCAAAGATTCTGAGGTAGCTAGGAAACGAATGCTCCCAGGATTATAGTCCTTGGTAATTTAGGACTGCAGCTTCTGGTTTTGTTGTCTGGTTATTTATAGACTGATATCCCCAAGATTCAGTCTCATGTCTGTTCTCTGGAGAGTGTCCTGTGTGCAAGATGGGTAATGTGCTCTCTGTGAGCAAAGGGAACGGCACTTAGGCAGATTGTCTGCAACTGTGGAAGCGGAGGAGAGGGGGAGAAAAAAAGCTATAAATGGATTTAAACAAGTGCTGCAGTTTGAAATTTACCCTAATTTTAAAGAGGACTAACAACCCCATCTGGTACCTCCTACCCTTAGAGTTTCATGCTGACTCTTGTAATTTGATGATTTATTCTGAAATCTGTTTTGAAATCTCTCTTCCTTTCCAACTAATGAGACATAGGAACTGGCACGTTCATCAGTTCTATCAAATGCACATGCAGAAGAAATATTCTCCAACACCTGACGTTTTTCTTAACAGTTGAGTAAAAGGGACAACAGCTGCTGGTTAGAAGTTAAGATTGGGAGTATAAATATCTTCGTTTTCTCAAGTATTAACAGCCCAGTGGCCATATATTGAAGCAGATATTCTCTGATTTGATGAGAAACTTTGGAGCTGTTGTATGCTTATTCCCGTAAGACCACATTTAGGGGTTTGCCCTAAACAAGGTTAGCAGGGGCTGTCACCTGTATCTGGGCTCCCAGCCTCCTGCTGCGCCCACGGTCCTGCGCACCAGCTCCTGCAGCCTGGTTTTCCTGCCCGGTTGGTGTGCTGGCTGGAGCCGTGCTTCCCAGCTGTGGTCTGTGCCGCCTGGCCCGTGGCTGCAGGCCGAGGTATGGAACTGGGAAGCTCCTCAGCTGCAGGAATGCCGCCGCCAGTGACCAGCAGCGTGAGATGGGGCAGGCAGCGAGGCGAGGAGCGCGTGCCCTGGTGTGGCCATGGCGTGCGTGCCGGCCCGTGGGTCCCTCCGCGCCTCCTCCGGCGTGCGAGGCAGGGCACCGGCCGCCCGGGGGGCGAGACTGGCCCTGCCTTACCTGGAGCCGCGGGCTCAACCCCACAAATGTTACCACAGGCCTTGAAGAGGCTGTCCTGTCTCCCTAAATCGGCACAGGCAGAGTTTGAGCTGTAGCCTTTCCCAATTTATTTGTGGTGGAAATAATACTTTGTAGGTAATGGTATGTAACAGAGCTGCCGTGCTGATGCCTGAACACATGCCCGTTTGCAATGTCTCAGAGTTTCAAAAAGGACCAGAAATTTATACCTTCCTTTGCTCAAAACTTATTTTAACCAGTACTTTAGACGTTGAAAAAGACAAAATGTAAAAGTGTTAAACTGGGAAGGAATTTCACTTTTAACAAAAATAACTATACTGAAGACCCAAGTTATTGTCAGGTTCTGACATGCTTGTTAAAGTCAAGTCAGAAACAGAAATGCATATTGAGGGTTGTTGTTCTTTGCATTTTCTGTCACTTGTCTACATCTCCCATGTTTGGGATCAACATTTTCAAGAACTGTTTATTGATTCTTCTGAAAATAATTATGTGAGGATTTATCTTTTGAAATAGAACTCCTTTGAAATATAACTTCTAATTTTAATTGAAAGATTTAAACACTTATAATGAATCCTGAGAAAAGCAGCTCGACTTTGTTGAATTCTACTGATTTATGGGATGGTCTGCTCAGGGGAATGGTAGCTGATATGCTAGCAGAAACGGGTTTTACTTAAGAGCCTCCAACTGCAATTCAGTGGTGCCTACATTTATGAGATTTCCGAAAAGCCTGTAAATAATCCCATTTGTTTTTATATTTAGATGACTTTAAGCCTGCATCTATTGATATGTCCTGTGAAGGAGACCTTGAAGTTGGCAAAGGTGAACAGGTGACAATAACACTGCCAAATATTGAGGTGAGCTGGTGTGGCTGAAGAGTGGCAGGCTTAAGGGAATGGTTTATTTTGTTGTCATAAGTATATATCCCGAATATGGAAGGGCATAAAGTTTCAGTGCTGTTTCAGAGCTGCTTGTGTGATTTTTAGAGTAGAAAAACAATTGCCCTAAGAATGTAAGGTTCCAAAAGACTCAAAGGTTAAACAGCTGCACTGTAACTTTAAGTGTATTTGCCGCACTGGAAATATGCTGTAGGATGACCCAGAAGAGTTGCGTACACAGAAAAGCTTTATGTGTATGTTGGCAGTGCAAGTTTCCCCTTGGTATTTATTGCTCTGGTGCAGTTCTAAAGCAGGAAAGACTGGAAAGGGAAAATTTACTACCTGCCATGCTTTACTGCTCTGCTGGTAGGGGAACTGAAACCCCTCTTGGTGAGGAGTCCTAGGGAGAGCCTGCTCTTGTTGGGAAATAACCCTTTAATCAGTTTCAGACTAAGCTAAGTGAGTAAAATCCCGTAGGAGTCAAACAGCAGCTGCTTTTGCACATGGCTACTGTGAATCTAATTTGAATTAACCATTAACATTTTTAATGGCTGGAAATGATCACTTACAGTGAACTTGTCATCACTGACGGATTGTTGTTTCTAAGAAAAAAGACGACAGGAGTAACACTTACTGGACTTCTGATTTATTAGGGCTCAACTCCACCAGTGACTGTGTTCAAGGGCTCAAAGAAGCCTTACCTAAAAGAATGTATCTTAATTATCAACCATGACACTGGAGAATGTCGCCTAGAGAAACTTAGTAGCAACATCACTGTGAAAAAAACCAGGTGGGTGATTTACAGGAGAAACAACTGTGCTTTACTCATTGTGAAAATCGATCGTTTAATGAGTGTAAATTGAGATATACAACTACATATTACTATTTTTAGGAAAACATAATTTTATAAAGTACCTGGCCTGGTTCAAAGGAGTGAGAAGCCTGCTTTCTCAGCAAAGTGATTTCACATCTTTTGAGTCATGACTGCAGAAGAAATGGGAATTTATTTTTTTGTTAAGCAAAACATGTTACATTATTGAAAGAAATAGTATCTATTTTCTGGTGAGTTTAGAGGGAGGAAAAAAATCTGTTTAGCTAGTAGCTTGTCTACTGTCTTCTTTCTTGTAAATGAGTAAATTAAAAAAAAAAGAAAATTTTGTGACAGTTCTCACTAATTTTAATGGCTTGTTTTTCTCATACCAAGTTTTTAATTTTTTTTTCTGCTGCTGAACCCATATAAGTAATTTCCAGCAGAATTATTATTAAGTGACCCTGGGTAGCAAAGTATAAAAACAAATCAACTGATCAAGTGTTATAAAGCACTGTATCAAAAATAATTTTTAACACATTTATATATCATATTAATATATTATGTATATTAGTAAAATAACTTACCAATATAGTAACTTACCTAAGAATCTAATGTTGCTATTTAGAAAGGTATGAGAAGTAATTCCATGGTACCATATTCCCTGTATTCTTGCCTTTTTCCTTGCATCTTGCCTTCTAGTAATTAAAAATCCTTTCCTTTTACACACAGAGCTGAAGGAAGCAGTAAAGTCCAATCTCGCATTGAGCAGCAACAGCAGCAAATGCGAAATGCAACAAAGGTTCCAAACAACGTTAAAAACTCTCCATCAAAAGAAAAAACGTTTCCATCTTCTCCTATGGATGATATTGAACGGGGTAAGCTCCACTGGCACATAGATTTCAGAAACTTTGCTGTTAACAAGCAATAGGTTTTTAAGAGGTTTTTGCTTGTGTGGGTTGTTTTTGTTTTGTTTCGTGTTATTTGAGTTTCACACTAGAAGCTGATCACATAAGCAACTTTACTCTGCTATGGAAATGACCGCTCTGGCTCAACTGGGTAAAAAAGCAGTATTTGTAGCTTGCTAAGGTAAAAAATCAGCTGAACCATTAGGCTTAATAATGCCAAGGGCCTTGCTTCTCTCTCCTTGACTTTTTTAATCAAATGTATGGTTGGTTGTATTGTGGTACTGGAACTAGGTCACTTTCATTTTAACATCACTCCTTTTTCTCTCTCTGCACTCAGAAACATGGGTTACAGTACTTTACAACTCAACATACACTGTAAATTACCAGATAGATCCTTGCGAAAGATGAAGTTCCATGAAAAAGACAGCTAAAAACTTGCATAAATCAACCCTTGAGCAGTGCTATGTACTGTTTCCTTGAGAGACTCTGGTTTGGTGTGACACTCATATTTCATTTAATAGGAGGCCTTATTTCCTTTTGGAGGACAAGGAAAATGGCAGGTGGTAATTACTTGCTACAGAAATGCTGACAGGTGGCAGTTTCATTGACTGGAACTGACATCTGCTTCCTAAGTTGTTCTGAATTCCTTTAAACAGATTTTTTTTTTAGATATATCATTATGAAGATGGTTTTTGTTTCCATTTTGGGCTTAAGCTCTGACCAGAAATCTATATTGCAGAACAGTATTAGAATGCATCTAAGGTTGCAAAGAGGAAGGAAAACTTGAGCAAATGAAATAAAATGATGCTTTTTCTAGGTAGTCTGTTCTTTTGGGGGGAGTGGTGGTGTCAAACATTGAAAGTCTCCAAAGTGGTTGCCGACATACCAAACTGCTGTGTCGTGCCAGTCCAATTTTGAGTATTATTTAAATGCAGAAAAATTGAAAAGGATGGTAGAAGTATTATCAGTTCATCTAGTCCATTCTTCTATCCTAAAGTCAGATTCCTGATGTAACTTACCTCTTCTTAAAACCTTCCACTTAGAGATCCTTGTACTTGCTGGCAAGCCAGTCCAGGGCTTTGCTCTCCTTACTGTTCGGGTTTTCCCGTATAAATAGTCTGACAGCAAACCCAATTCTACTTACGTATTTATCATGCAAGTGCACAAGTACAGACCAGATTACTGTGCTGCTTTCGAGCAGTCCTTCACAGACTCAAACTCCTCTTTCCCATTCTTTATGCAAAATGAGGCCAGTTGGGTCAATCTTTCCTTAGTTTCCTTTCTAAATGCCTGATTTGTTGTCAACTTCTTGCAATGAATCCAAAAACTTCCTATAGTCCCTAAACACATCTACTAAGGTTTCAGCAGTGCTGACTTGAGCAAGAAGCCTGTCTCACAGGCACTAACAAAGAACAAATAGTATCATGCCTGTAGCATCACAAGACCAAATAGTATCAAGTAATTTCCGCAACAGCATCTTGTGGTGGAACAGTGTGTAGGGATCCACTGTAAGTCACTCTTCAGAGGTGTTGTCTACTTAATCACTCTTCATCCCATGGTTGTGTAACTGACTATTCCTGCTTAAGTACACTACCTAGAACTTGTTACTGTTTTCTGGTGTGGGGGACGCTCATTCTGCCCTTATCCTCTAGTATATGTACAGCTCTTCCTTCACTGGTTAAAATGCTTCATTTAAATTCTGTCCGATTAAATTACATCAAAATTCAAGGCAGAGATCTTATTTCTCAGCTTTTGGTATTGACCATTGACTTAAAATTTTTCTTGTATTAGACACTGCTTAGGAGGAAGTGGAATTAAATGCTTAGGACTTGAGTGGTGTCTTTCAGTTAGGTGTCTCACAGCTCCAGATGTGTGGTACATCATGTTCTCTTATACATGTCCTTAGTAAAAGAAGGATGCTTAGATGCTTCCAATTCTTATTTTCTTTCTGCTCCCCTTATCTTTTTCCTTATGTTTGAGTTGTCCAGTGTTTTATTGTTCTTTCTTTCCTTTCCTAGCATTGGGGTTAATTGTCCCTGTAGCCGTAGCTGTACTATTTTAGGTGCCATTTTTCCTGAACACCATTTTCCTTTAGACTTGCCTTTGATAAAGCTGACCTTTCCTTTAGACTGGCCTTTGATAACTCAGAGTATGTTTCATGGAAGTTTGTGTTGAAGATTAATCTTTTTCTTCCCCTCTCCCTTCATTTAAACTGTGCACTGTCTTGCATCTTGATGACTTTCACCTTCAACCTGTTCTGTATTGGGTAAATTTGAAGTGAGATGAGCCACTCTCCTACTTGCTTCTTGTGTCTGCTATATCAAAGCTGCTCCTGAAGTATTCCAAAAGCTTGTAAGAACAACTTAGCAAATGTCTAGGGAGTTACAGTCTTGAATAGTGATGAACATCTACACCCTACATAACTCCTCAAGTCCTCCCTCCACCACGATTCAGAGATCTGTTTCAGACTTCTCTCAGCGCTCATGTTTTGCACAATTATTATATGTACCCTCCTGCAAAGATTAACTTCCTGTGTATGTTGGACTTGAGCTAATGTATGTCAGAAATGCATACTGTGCAGCATTATTCGCACCTCCAAATCCATAATGAAACAAGCATTTGGAGAAATCTTCCTAATATAAACTTTGGATGGTTCTTTTGGATATTCTTCATGGTTAACTTGCTTTTGAGCAAAATGTCGCACAGTCCAAACAAGTGTATTGATTGTAATGCTGAACTGCTGGTAGGCATTTTGGGTGCAGCTGCAGGCATCTTACAGTGACTGATCTGTGTGATTGTAACTGCGGGTTTTAGTCAGTGAAAGCTGTCTCTTGGGGTGCTAAGGAAGACACAGAACATTTTCTGCTAGTTGCAGAAATTCAATGTTGTGTGGGATGCATTACCCCATGGAATGTGGGGTTAAGCATTTGGGTTCACAGTCATCCTTGTTCTAACACTTGGCTTGAAAGGGAGAGAGTGCTCAAGCTACAAGAGAAGAAACCGCATGAGGCTGGATACTCACTTGTGCCGTTTTCTTTGTTCTGGAGAGTTTTGGTGGGTTTGGGCTGGGGTTTTTTTAAGTTGCTGTCATGCGTGTGCCTGATGACTGTTGATTTTTTCCCTTTTTCTCTCTTCCTTATATTTCAATTATGATGAATGTAAACTGAGAAACAAATCCTATTGTTTGCAGAGCTAAAAGCAGAAGCCAGTATCATGGACCAGCTGAGTAGCTCTGACAGTTCATCTGACTCTAAAAGTTCTTCGTCCTCTTCATCAAGTAGTGAAAATAGTTCTAGTGATTCTGAAGATGAGGAAATGAAGCCCTCTCTTCCTACGTCGATGCCGTATTTGCAGCCTCAGCCCACTGTGTCTGCCATACCACAACAGGCTGTTCCTGACAAAGATGCCAGTCATAACAGATCCCAAGAGAGCAGTGGTCATATGATGAATACACTACGTAAGTACAAAGACTGTTCTTTTCTTAGTGCACAATTCCAGACATCAAGATTCTGAAAGGAAACCATATTGTTTTTAAGTATGTCTCTGTTATAATTAAAACTGTGGGAAGTGATGCTAGGATTTGATTGTGCAGCAGCAGGCTGAATTGGACACTGGGCTAGAAGGTTCGTGGTTCACAGAGATATTAAATTAAAGCTGAAGCAGTTAAAAATATTTCCTAAGCTCTTCTGGCTTCCTCCCAGTTCTATACATTGGGATTGGAGGACAGTAATTTTGTATTGAAAATACTTGAACTAACAGGGCACTCCCTAAGCATATGCTTATAATTTCTTGGATAGAACTATGGGAAGGATACTCTGAGTTACGGAAGAGATGGTGTATTCTTAGCTGTGTCAGTTACTATTACTCATGGCAGTGTTCCACTGGCCAACATGGCAAAACTGTCCTTTGCATATGAGGAAGGAAGTGATTTGCTTTTAGGTGATATTATCTTATTCCACCCATTTAGGCAACTAAAAATGTAATTTGAAGAGTAGCTGTGATGTTCAAGAAGGGTTGCTGCACAGGCTGGAATTGAATGCTCAATGTATTCAAAAAAAGGAGTTTGGAAAACTCTCACATAAAAAAAATTCCACTAGGTAGAGAAACTTAAGTTCACTACCTAAAAAACAGGAGTACTCAGACATAGAAGTGAGTATTCAGCTATGGTAACTCTTCCAAAATGATTACATTTTTAATTAGCTGCTTGGCTCCTGGATCTTGGTTTCAATAGATTTCCATCAACCCTGGTTTGCAGCCTAAGATTTTTATGGTTCATCATTTATATGTAAACTTGTTATACTGAAATTTTAGACTGGCAGATCTACTTTTATTTCAGCTCTTAATGGATAACAAGAATGTGGATTTTTTCCTTATTTTCCTTTTTTTAAGCTAGTATTTAAATACTTAACTAACCTGCATTGATATTTCATTATGTACTGCATTAACAGATAAGATCAGACTGAAAAGTCCTGTGACACTGTGTGCAAAGAACTAAATGCTGCTTTCATTTTACTGTCAGTGCAGAGAACAATATCTTCATGTTTACACTTTGCGTAACTTTAGAGTGCCACTTATTTCAACCCTTACTCACAAATGCAATTTCCCGTTCTCCACACTTTAAATAAAACTATTATCAAAATGTGATTAAGCTCTATCCCCAGTGACAGAATCTCAGCTGGCAAAGCTTCCAGTGAGAAGTACAATTACAGATGGCCAAGTACCACCAGTTCTAGCACAGGGAGAAAATGCTGCTTAAACCATGACAACATCAGGACTGTTTCAGGTGAAGTTGGTGGCTTGATGTTGTTTGACATCCATGTTGATAGGTAAAACCTCTGCCTGTAATCTCAGGCCTCTGAGCTTGCCCAGGTCTTGAGATTTTTGCCATTTACTTTTCTTACGGTTACAGATCTGTTACTGCTTAAAACGATTCCATCCCCAACTTCCAGTGCAGTTAACACTTACAAGACACTTCCACTAGTTAAAGATCAAACCAGCTACTTCCAAGGAGATTGCTTTTCTCCAGCTCTGTTGCTGAAGGAATTTGGCAGGAGAGTGAAACCTGGAGAAACTAAATGGATAGCACATTGTTCTACTTTGAATGGCAAGAGTTCTCAGTCAGGATTTTGTACAGTCATTTCTTCCATCTCAAATAAGGTTTTGCAAAAATAAAATATTGAATCAACAAATGTCAGCACAAGCTGCTTGCTTGTCTAATCTTGCTTTGAGGTGTGTGTGCTTATGTCTGTGACTAGTTTTGTGCACCTCTGTAGAATCAGGGCCGTACTGGGTAATTAGTGAAGCTCTTCTTTGACTTTCTCTGTGCAGGGAGAAGGCTGGGGGAAGCTTAGAGAGCAGAGGTTTATCTTGTATGTAGAAATTATACAGCTGAGATTTTGTAGAACTTGGAAAATGGAGGAGGTGGTGTCTAGAGCATGGTAACCAAATAATTCTGTCAGATACATAACTACCTCTTCAGGAATCTGGGGCTCAAGATTGCCCCTCACTCCCAAAATACTGCTTCTTCCCCTTCCTACCTTGAGCAGCTGGTTATATAGGCTCACAACTTGCCTTATAACAAAGTCTGTAAATGGTGGCACTAATGAATCTGCTCTTCATGAATATTTGATCATATGTTGCTTTATGTCTACTTTTTGTTTAAACAAGGGTTATGTTAAACAAAGTGCCTTTCCAAAGAAAACCCAGCATAGATGGGCTATTCTGGGGCCTTGTGTTAGGTACTTAGTATTCAGCACAACCTCACTTCTTTTGATACTTGGTGCTGGTACAAACACAGCTGTTTTACTTTCTCAAGTAATAATTTTCCCTTATATTAGTTTGGTGTTAGTGTGACCACTAAGATCTGTGAAACAGTGATCACTCCCATGAGTTTTCCTGTCCCCTAGAACTAGCAAGAATTCAATTGAATATATTATATTCATCGATTTAAAAGCATAGGAAATGTTGTAATTTACAGTGCAATCTATTTCCCCAATTAATATTGCTAATAAGCAACTGGCATCATGAAAACAGTTCAACAATTCTTCCCTACTTCATTGCTGCCTCATAAGTACGATAGTCTAGATGTTTCTTCAGGGTCCTTGTTAAATGAGCTTTCTATCTTCGCACCAAGTCCATCTGAAAGCCACCAGCTCTAGACTGTGCTATTTTGCCCTCTCTCTGAAGGTGTTTTTTGGGGGTAGGGTTATAAAAATGAGGCAGAAAGTTTAGCCTGAAGTAAATCCTAACATAATAATTCTGACTCTGGAACTTGGAGTTCTTGCTTTTCCCATCTGCTGGTTTTCACAAGCATTGGTATTTTTGGCTGGTGTTACAGGGTTTGTGTAATTTCTATTAACTGTGTTGAAACAACTTTTGAAGGCTGCAGAAACACTATTTGGAAGGTTATCTTCATGTTCACACTCCCTGTCCTCTTCTAAAGTAGGTAGTGCATAACAGGGCTGGGATTTCTAAGAATTCACAGTAATTTTCCTTTGACTGATAAATACATGAGTTTAATTTACCAATTCCATTCTCTGTCTGGAAAGATTTTTTAGGATATTACATTGCTCTGAATACTTATTGACAAATAACTTGTTTTTGTTCTTTCTAAATTGCTTTTTAAATTTATCTTAAAATAATATGGCTGTAAATTTTTTTCTCTACATTGACGATTGGAAACAAAAAACTTGTCTACAGTAATACCTTAAATATTGCTGGAAACAGCCATCTTCACTATTCTTTTCTTATATAAAGTGTTTTTGTTGTTGCAGAGAAGCATGTACCACTTTCTAAGCTTTAGTGACGACACAGTGGAAAACAAAGGAAGGCTAAATGCAGCAATGTTAAAGACTCCAGTGTTCTGGCAGAAATGATACGCCTGGGAACAAAAGATCCAATCTGAGTGTCTTGTGGGGTTTACCCTTTTGAGGTTACTTTTTCACCCATCTGCCAAAGAGATCTGTATAGGGTGCTGCAGCTGAGCAAAGGGCATGTGAAAATAGTGTGTTGACTCAGTTTTCTCAGTTTCAATGATTTTTCTTTTGTTTTAGGCCATTTCTGCGCAACCTGAGATCATTTTTTTTTCCTTTGTATTGGTTATTTGGCAAGGGAGGTGTGGGTAAAAGCATACCAGTTGGAACAGACTCCTAAAAACGTGTGGGAAGTTTCTAGATATGATGTAGATTGTGTAGAGCATGCTGCTGTATTTTTTGTTAGTTATCTGTCATCCTGGGAAGATTCCCTCCCTCCTACCCCCTGAGCTTGTGGACATCCATGACAAGCACAGTGTAGTCTTTTTACTTCCTCATTTTGAAATAAATATAGAGAGAGAACCACCAAATTAAAGTGCTGTGTAAAATTTCTTTTGATGTTTTGTTTGCTCACTTGTTCCAAAACCAGTTTGAAATAGTAGGTCACTGATACATCTTTAAGTGGCACGTCAAAGAGCTGCTCTTCTTGATTGAGACACCACTTTGTTTTCAAGCACAGCTGAGTAGCATTCAGATGTATTTCAAAAAAACCCAACAACTTGTTTTTCATAAAACTGCATTCACCAGCAGTTTTTCCACTTGTGAAGCATGAAAATGTGGGTGGCAGAGATAGCTAGGTGTTGTCTTTTGTGATCTGGTGATATTAAATAAATGCCCTTGTGCAAATAAGCTAATGGCTTCCTTGCCAAGATTTTAAAATTGTAGAAAAGTGATCTCTCGAAGGTTCTGTCACTGGGGACTTTGGTTCTACACCTATTTATTCTTTCATCATAGAATAATTTGGGTTAGAAGGGACTTGAAAGATCATGTAGTCCAGCCTCCCTGACTTGTTTGGTATTAGCTTTTGTAAGCCTGAATTGGGAAAGGGAATATCCTGAAAGAAAGTTATTTCCTTGAAAATGACTAATATATTGACTCTTTCTCTTCTAGGAAATGACTTGCAGCTGAGTGAATCTGGAAGCGATAGTGATGACTGAACAACTTTTTGGCCTTAAATGTATCACCTTTTTTGCTAAATATGTCTTAGCATCTGTTTTGCACTAAGATTAGATTACCAGAGACTGGAATGAATGTCCTCAATTTTGATAATAGACATCCTAATTTTCTACTGACACATCATATCTATAATACAGCAGCATTGATATCCTGTCAGTGCTATGGTTATGTGTTTATCTTTCAAATTACTGTATTTACAGTAAAATTGTGTATGATCTGATTTTGATTTTTTTTTGCCTCAGCCACCTGTTTTACTTGAAACTGATTTGTAACAGCTAGTTACTTTATATAAATAGCTATGGAATGGAGAAATTTCTGATATTTATGGAGGCAAGTTTCCTTCCTGTCATTTAAATGCTGATCTCACAAGTTTAACTTGGAGAGAGTGAAAGGGAGAACAACTAAATGAGATCTGCTGTGTCAGCTACAGTTTTTGTTCAGTTCACAGTTCATACCTTTAAGGAAACTGCTGAATAATGTGGTCCACTAGTGCAGTTACAGTTTACAATTGTTCAACACATTGCTGAATTCTTAATTTCATTGTATTATGGGACTTTATATTTCTGAGCCTCAAGATTCCTAAGGGAACTTGTCTATTCTCTGCCTTTTTTATGTAACTTGAACAGGGCGGTCTTTTTACAACCTTTTTGTATCTAAATTTAGGTAACTGCAGAGACAGCAATGAATTTCTTTCATTTAATTCTGTAATGGAAATCAGAAAATTTCTTTGTAGAAGTATAGAAGTAATTTAATAAAGCAAATATTTATCATTTTCATGCATCAGATTCTGTTTGTACTGGTTAAGAATTTCAATTTTCTACCTAAAGTAGTCATTCCAGTGAAGGGGTAAGGCAAAGAAATAAAGCAGTGAAAGAGAAGTTAATAAGGACTCTCCACCCTGTCTACAAGACTGAAATGTTTGTTGCTTTTGTTACACTGAGGTGACCCTTAGTAAGAGCAAAAGTTTATGGTGGTGCAACTGAATGTTTATTACAGATTACATCCAAATGCCAGTGGGAAGTAATACTATATTAGACAAGAAAAGGTCTAATTTTTTTCACATTTGAAATTATACTTCAAGAGCTGAAGAACTGAGCACCGGACTCCAAATTTCATCCTGTAATTTAGTACTGAAGAGTTTTGTAACAGTAGCAAATGTCTGTGGGGTGAGTTGTGACAAGATAAGTCTGCTCAGTCTTGCACAGAAGTCTCCTTTGCTGGATTGCAGTGATTAGGTCACAGCTCTGTGTCTAAACTGTGAGGATTGAATCCCATATGTCAGCCTGAATGTGCAGATGTGGAAAAAAATGCACACTCAGTAAATGTATACAATAGATGGTACTATAGGAGCTTATTCTTTGAACTCTGCTCTCTCAGCCCAAAGAAATATGGGAAATTAAATGAAATATGGGAAATGCTGCTTTCCAGTGCTTCCATACCTTGTGCTCTGCACCAGGTCACAGCTCGTTAATCTTCCAGCTCCCTAAAGTTGGTGTCATAAGAAGCAAAATGTTCTTGTGTTTCTACTCAAAGGAAAAACTCAGGTCAATAGCCATGGGTGAGCAGGTGTTTCAGAAGGGCTAATGCACAACCTTGAGGAAGGATGCTGTGTAATAACCCCCATAAGACATTTGAAACTCTTGAGGGAAAGGGTGTTGAGGTCTCTGATGGATCCTAGCTGTTGGTGTGGGAACTCTAGCAGAGAATCTGGTGCTTGGTAGGTGCAGCTGGCAAGTCTGCTCGGGCAGTGTGAGGAGCTGAGATGTGACTCCTTAGCACAATGGAGCAGCCCTGTGTGCTGAATAAAGGGGTGCATGATAATGCAGTGTCCTGAGCTGAAATGTCTTGTCTTTACCTTCCCTCTGTCGCCAGTGGTTCATTTGCATCAAAGCTTTCCCTTAGGCTGATGCTAAACTCTAATTCCAGCCAGAATACTGCTGTTTTTCCTGAATAACAGAGCATTCAGGGTGTACAGAGTGAGCGGATGTGTGGAAGCACTGACCAGGCCACAGTCTAAATCATGCAGTGCATGTATTCATAGATTATAATCACTCCTTCAGTGATAAAACCGAGTGCAATGCATATATAACTGCCCTCACATGTATACAGGTGCTTAAATATAGCTCTGGGAGTAAAGCAGATTTCCAAGTTCCTGGGTCTCAGGACTGTAACTAAGCCTGTGCTATCTTTAGGATTTGATCTTTGGGTTGAAAGCTTTCTAGGAAGGGAAGAACGTTATTTAAGCTTTTGTATACTATGTAGTACAGAGTGGTTAGTGGCCAGTCAGGCATTTTGTCAAATGCACAATTGTGATAATTCAGGAAAACTTCCCTTTAAATAACATGGCAGGAGATAAGATTCTCTAACAGTTCTTGGAGAGATAAGGGGAAAAAGATAACATGTAGATGCATTAAGGAATAAAGCTCTGCGTGCCATTTCCAACCCAAATATATGTGATCTGCTCCCTCCTTATCCACATACCTGTCAAACATTGGCAGGTGAGCTAAGGAGCTTGTTCAGCCTCCTGTCACATGGAGGACTTGTCAAGAGACTCGTTTATGACTTCCAGGGGGCATTCCCTCCCCAAAGGCTTGCGTTGTGTGCCCTGAGCAGTGTCGAGCCTCCATCTCTCCTGCTGCAAGTTGTTCCCAAACCGCAAGAGCAAGAAGGGGATTACACTGAGATTTAAAAGCAATTTTCTTTTTTTTTTTTTGGACCCTGATTTGAAAATTCTATTCTTCTCCCTTAAAACCAATTTTATTAATGTGATATCAATTTAACTAGAAAGTAATAAAATCAGTAACAGCTCTAAGTTCCATGACCACTGTTCCTATAACCTCTGAGTACCTCTTTCTTTACTTGAAATATATCTGGGTCTATCTTGTTGCTTTCAGTTATCTTGTCTTTACATTTAAAGCATTTGTGAGTATCTCTAAGCAGCAGATATATTTGAATAATATTTTATTGAGACATTATGTATTTTTCTGTGACATTATAATTAAACTATTGTGTATGTTTTGAAGAACGGCTGCTTATCACTTATATTGATAAATCAAAAATACCTTCCCAATGCAGGTGAAAACTTGGGAATTTTTTAGTCTTCAGTGCTAAGGACCACTGCAGCCTCAGCCCACCTGCCCCTTCTCTCTGCATGGCACCTGGTACAAGCACAGTTTGTCTGGTAACTATTCAAGGTTGCAGTATTCAGCCCTGGTTAAGTCCTGAAATGGGAATTATGAGTGCTTAGCAATTGTACCTACCTTGCCTGGCAGCTTCCAATTTTTTTAAGAACTCTGTCCTACTCTTGTTTTTCATGAATCCTACCTTGGGGCTTGTGGAGAGGCTGAGGTCAGCTCTTCAGGGTAGCTCTGGCACCACTGTATTTCATGATAAACACTGGGACTGCCATTTACTTGGGGTTTTCTGAAGGCAGGATATAATGATTTTTCAGTTTAAAGGACTTTAGTAAATCACATCTGTGTGGACAGTGAATCATCTTAAGAACAGAACCACAGTATTTTTAGGAAGAATTAATTTTTGGGTCTTTCTTGACTAATTTCTGGGGAACAAAATTTGATTTGGTACTCACAAATATTGTGTAATTTCTGGCCAATAGTTTTTATTTTCTTTAGAATTTGTACAGGAAGGTTTCTGAGCACAGCCAAGCAGACTGTTGAATCCTCCTTAAAGAGAAGAGATAAGGATGCATAAGCTGGACAGAAATGAAGAAGCTCAGAGGAAGAAAGAGAAGATAACTTGGGCCATGATGGTTGCTAGGCTGAATGCTTGCAGCACATGTGAACTCCTTCTCTCACCACTACTTGAGATCGTTCAGCCAACCACATAAGGTGCTAGGGACAGTCTTAAAGTACATATGGGTTTCAGACCAGCTTTTTCAGGACATGTAAAAAGAAGAATGAGGAAAAAGAGTTTTGATTATTGTTAACATATATATTCCTGCTGCTCTGACAGAGGTAGGGGAAATGCAATAAGAAGGTGAAGATGTACCGAAATAAGAAGAAAAAAAAGTGAGAAATGATATTTTCTTTCACAGTTTAGACCTCAAATATGATTGAAGTAGTCATCCACATATGAGGGAGGATAGAAAGACTCAAGTGTTTCAGCTTTCACTCTGCCCAGTTCAATGAAGCTGCAGTAACAGCTTTTCCTGGTTGTTGACTGGTTAGCAGCAGCATCCCAAGGCAGCAGCTCCTTGCTTACCAGATATAGGCACGGGAGTAGGCTGAAGTAGTTAAAGTCTCTAAAGAACCTGTTACTGTGGTGTTTATTTCCCCACTTGCAGATCCTCATGATGGAGAGAAGCTCCTGAAGGGCAGACTCAGAGCTCAAGGCTTGTGTTGGCGTGGAGAACGACTCAGCTCCTAAGCAGAGATCCCAACTTCATACAGGGTTTGTGTAAAACCAGCGCCACATCTGCTGGGAACAGCAAGAGCTTGGGCTCTAGTTCTTTGTGTGGTTTTCTGAATCCATAGAAGAAATGAGTGTGTTCTCAGATTTTCCTTCTCTGAAAAGCAAATCCCTCTGCTGTGGTGAGGAAGGAATGGAGGTTAGAGGCAAAGATGAAGGAGCCTTTCATTCAACAGAGAAGGCTTTGTTGATGTACAACACATACCTGGTGAGTTAGCTGCTGAGACCTCTCCTGACTCGCTTTGAACAGGGGCCCTTGTTACAGAACCTGTTCTCCATCTCTCATCTCCCATGTGCCGAGCAGCTTGGCTTGTTCTCGTAAGTGCTTACGCATGACAGAGGATTACTTGCTCCGTCTAAGAGATGAGGCCTTCTTCGTGCTGTTATTTAAAGTTTAAAGAAAAGTGGAGTGTCTTAAAAAGGTAATTAAAGAAAACCCAACAGCAACCCAAACTCTTCTTTAATATCTTTAGTTTCACTTCCACATGCTGTGTGTCTTGTTCTACCAGTTTCAGTGCTCTTGCAAAACAGTTGCACAATGGCTTCCTTTTAGCAACCAGCAGAATTAAACTTGAACTCACCTAATTGGATGTACCTTTTCTAAGATGTGCTGAATTTCCAATAAACTCTGCAGACCCCCTTTTCCTTGTGCCTTTTCATTGCTGTGACTTTTGGAATAAATATCCATGGACTTCCTCATATACAGCTCCTACAGAGACATGGGAGCTGGTTGCAGCATGAAAACACCAACTTATCCCTTATCCAATTACCTTTTTAAGGCCTTACTCTGCACATTGGCAATTTATGAAAAGATTTAGGCTTTTACCAGAGTTTTGATCCAAGTGTTTATGGTAAAATAAAAAAATATCCCACTGGGAAATGTTCCTAAAAGCTAAGACTGTTTTAAAGGCCAGTGTCTGATTGAAATTCCCCCTTCAAATAAAAATATGTTTGTGCCAGTTTGCTGGAATAATGAGGGCAAAACAAACTATTTTGGAATTATCTGTCCTTCAGTGATTCTGCTGGAAATGTTTGTGTGCCTTATGATCCTCTCCCACCACGGTGTGGAATAACTTCCACTCCCATGCTGCACAATGACCTGGGCTTTTGGAGTTTTTTTCTGGTTTCTTTTCTTTTTTTACCAATGTGTGAAAGCTGACATTTAGCTAACATTTTATAACTGCTTTTTATTTAGAAATGCTGGTCATCAAAAATGTTTGCCAAATGTGACCTGAATGCCGTTGGGGAAAACTCCATGCAGATTATCAGCTACACTTGTGTGACTCCCTTATTTGAGCTCTTTCTCCCCTTACAAGCCAGACTTTGCCTAGTAGCCTTCACCAACATGATGTTTGTCAAAGAGACTGATGATCAGTGGCTGTGGCTATCTTAAACTGAGGATGCAAGACCGTTATGTTATTTAAGAAGTTATTTCCACAATGACTACATTTTAGAAAGTACCACCTGGAAGGAGTGTACTGAGCTTAGTGGGGACTTTTTATCCCCATTAATTTGTAAAACAAAATGACTACTAAGAGCTTAGAACCCATTCCTGCCTTTGTACTTTCCATTTGACTCCTTCCTGGTGATGAAACAACAGCTACTCACAGGTGAATAACTGAGGGCCCCAAGAGAGAAACTTGTTAAAATTCTAATAATGTCTTGCCTATATTTATTATTCTGTAGAGATGAGCTGAGCTGAGTGAGCCAAAGAATCTCCCATGTTACATCAGAGCCTTTGATCCAAATGACCTCCGCTGTGGAAACAGTACACACTCATGCTGCACAAATCTCCCTAAATCCAACAAAAATATGTGTGAGATTGTCTGTGCTGTACTGGAAAATGATTGCTGCCAGGTAACTTCAGCTGCTGTTCAGCGGGAGCAGCTCAGTGGTGGGAGGCTGACAAACAGCCAGTGTCCACAGGATGTGTGGTGAAGGCAATGATGGATTGATCTGATGCTTCCTGGGACTTTGGGAGCAACACCCAGGCAGGTGCATTTGTTGCTGGAGGTGCTGAGGCTACAAACTGCTCCCTGCTGTGTGGTAGCTCTGAGTCTCCCGGGTGTTATCAGCAGCTTACACCATACAGAGACCTCCTGCCTGATAGAGATGCTCAGCTGCGAGAGGCTGCCTCACAGCTGTGTTTTCTTCACCTTGTGCTTCTTTGACAAGAAGGATGGGCTGTACAGATGGTAAATTTGTTTTCCAAGCGAAATGAAAACTGTAATTTCAAGCTTGCTTGCCTTGGCACTTCTCACAGCTTTCCAGTTTACAGGGATACTGGCAGGGTGCTCATCAGGGAGGGAAATATTTTGGTCATCCCACAATAAGGTGAGGTGACTGTTCCAGGTAGTGTTCTGCAGTGGCCCAACAGCAGAGCTCCTCACTGCTGGACTCTGCTCAGGTGACAGAGCCACACAACTTATCACCCAACCAGCTTTGTTGTGCTACTGCAGTGTTTCCAGACTGCCAGAAACCCAGCTCCAGTGAAATCAGGCCACTTGGCCTCACAAGTTTCTTTTCCCCCATGCTAGCATGAGCTTCCCTCCTCCTCCCTTCTCATGCAAAAGAGTATTTATGCCATGAGTCTCTCACTCTACTCTTCATGTAGCTATTCCATATTGTTCAAGTCGATGCAAGAGTGCTTTACATCATTGCTGTCTCTTCTGACAAAGGAATGAGGCCCAGTCTCTTCAAAAAGGTGCCAGTTTTGAAGCATGAAGAACATCTCAGAAGGGAGACAAGCCTTGGGAACCACACCAGGTAGTCCTTTTTGCTCTGCGTCTGAGTTAGTCACACATCCAAGCTCACAGTCCTGTCAGGACATATCCCACCCAGCTACACGGTCTCCCAGCCTCCAGCACTACTGTCCATGAGGAAAGAAAAATCATACAGTGTAAATGTTTGAGTCACAAACAAAGGGTAGGTGAGTAGGATTAGGCGAGGCTGTGCTGACTAACCCACCCAAACAACAGGCAAGTATAGCTCCCACTTTGTCCTGAAGGAAATGGATCTGGCTGTGTTAAAGCTCAAGGCGGTGTTGAAAGGTGCAGAAACATCTTAACTTTGATCCTGGGCTACCCTGCCAAACGATATCCCAGGCCTGGATCTGTCTGGATTTACACAGAGACATCACAAAATCAGTGATAAAAAGCAAACCAGGAATATATCATTGTTGCTGTTGCATCTGACAGTCAAATCCCTTGAGGCAGAAACAATTTATGTGTGGCCCAAAATGACTCATTAGGAGCTGTTTCAAACAATTGGTGTCTTTGTATTGAAAGGGCAAATCCTGATGAAACTGGCAAGGACACCATTTCAGATTACTTTATACTCTGCTTTGTAAAGCTGTATGCAGGGTTAATGACACTTTAGTACTAATTGTGTATCTCTGGCAATTTGCAGAGAGACATTTGTCCGACTAGAATCTTGTTCCTGCTTTTAACATTGCTAGTTCTTGAACAACAAAACAACTGGAAATTAGAGCACTGCTTTCTCAAATGACTTTATCTGGGCTTTCAGGGTATGATACAATAAAGTATTTAATTGTGAGGCCCTGTATGGACAGTGTAAAATTTAAGTGTCCCCAAGCATGGTGCAGCCTCCCCCAGACTAGAGTGTGATGGCTGTTTGCTAGCAACCAGCAGTGCCAAAATAACTCCTTGGAGTAGTAGGCTGACACGGGGCTGGGAGGAAACGAGTTGGTCAGGGCACCTTTAGCAGTAAAGCAGCTTACCTGTTCAGTCACACTAACAAACAGATGCAGAAATACAAAAGTGTGGCTTCTTATCACAAGCAACACGTGTGAGCAGGGTCTGAGACCTGGCTGCTTTGAATTTCCAGGAATTAGCTGGTAATGCATTAGCTGTGTTAAGATAAACCCCTGCATTGGCAAGGCCTGCTGTTAACTCTCCTTTGTGCGTGTGTGTGTGTGTGTGTGTGTGTGTGCTGAGATACAGATAGCTCTGAAGAAAGAGCATTTGGTACTGTAGATTCTAGTCTCAGCTTCAGCAAGATAAAGACAACTCTTACGCAGCAATTGTTCAGTGAAGGCCATTTGTTCAGTGCAAGGGAGAAATGGCTGATAAATTTAATTTTCCATTTACAATGGCTTTAAATGCCTTAGAGGGGGAACATGGATTTTAAATTCTGACCATTATTTAAATTAATTGTAAAATTCTAACTGACTTTCATCTGATTAAAATGACAATTTGAATTTACAAATATCCAAGTGGCTTTCTTCAGGGCATGAAAAAGTAATTTCCAGGAGAATTCAGTAAATGCACAATGACACCCACAGCCCCTTGTTCTCAGCTTATTTTGAATGACTGGTGTGGTTTGATTGGTCTTTCCGCACTTCACTCTTCTACTGATTACCAGCAGGACTGTTCACTGCTATGCACTAGCACAGCTGGACTGTCGGTGGAATGAGAGTAAAGACCCTGGGAGCATTCCTTCTCCTCAAGCTTTTGGTGCCTGGACGTGGTTGAGCTAGAGCTGCTCCTCAGCAAAGAAGAAATTTAAATTGAAGCCAGAATTTTTTTTTTAGCTGCAGTTAGAGGACACCCCAATTGGTAAACGTGCTTGTATTTCATATGCTTGCAGGTTTCCAAAAGCCTAAACTTGGCATGCTGAATAGTTCAACCTATTTGACCAGACTGACCGTCACCTCTGATTTGTACCCTCTCTGGGCAAACCTTTGCTTAAGTTTCAGTTCCTCCAGACACAGAGTTTTCCAGGAGCTTATCTTTCTCCAAAGAGCTAGATTCAAATACTGGTGACGTGCATATATAACTTCCCTTAAAACTGGTGTTTCAGCACATGGCACAGGGGGAGCAGTTTGTGGCATTTGTGTGCAAGACAAGAGATGGTGCTGTGTTTGGGAATAGTTTGACTCCCTGGACTTGTGGTTTGCAAGGAAATCTGATGCTATTTGGTTTGGGGCCTCTTCCTACAATTTTCTTAAATCTGTTATTTTTACATGCTTCATGCTTTTCTTTTTGTGCTGCCACAGTTTGCCAAGGAAGGCAGACCATTTTTCCACAGCCTCAGACAGGGTGGAGAGAGCCTCCTGGGCATGGGGTGGGAACCAGCCCCATGAGAGCTGGTATTGGTATCGATTAGAACTCAGAGAGCTCAGAGGGTTTCCCACAGTTAGTCCATGGAGCAGTCCAGTGCAAGACCTTTTACTAATGAATCTTAATGATTTCCTGGGTGCCACCAGGTCCTCTAACCAAGACACTGAGAATTGGGAACCTAGAAGAGGACTGCTAGCAGGGACAGAAAAAAGAAAGACAAATAAGAATGGAGGTTTTAGAAACAGGTTTTCCTTGGGGGAACTCTGGCAACAGTTGTACAAACACTCAGATGGCAGCTGCATGTGCCCTGTTTGCAGTGGGCTCAATTCCCTGCCAGGTCACACCAAGCCAGGACCATAAGCTTTCCTACCCTGCCTCTCCCCAGTTCCTCCTCAAGGACCTTCCCCTGCCTTGCTCCTCCAGTGGGGACAACAAGTCTTGGTACTCAGGGCCAGGTGACAAACTCAGGAGTTGACCAAAGTTTTGTTGTATTTGAAGAATGCCTTATTTGGGATCTCCAACTCCCTTTGTAAAAGCACTTTTGATGTGTCAGTTCATCTTATGATGTTGTTTGCCACTGCTGAGAAATTAGGCCCTGCTGTTGATTTACACATGTATGCGTGAGACGAGAGTGAATCCTGAAGGGAACTCTTTCCTTCCTCAGTTCCACCAGAGATTGCCATGGGTCCCAAAGACTGCCCTCCCAACAGAAGCCCTGAAAAAAGAAACAGACATGTGAAACTCCATAACTCTAGTCTGGAGAAAAAGAGTCTCTCAGGGGACCTTCTTGCTCTCTACAAACAACCTGAAGGGAGGTTGTAACAAGGTGGGAGTTGGTTTCTTCTCTCAAGTAAGAAGTGACAGGACAAGAGGAAATGGCCTTGTGTTGTGCCAGGGGAGGTTTAGGTTGGATACTGGGAACAATTTCTTCACTGAAAGTCTGGTGAGGCATTGAAACAGGCTGCCCAGGAAAGTGGTGAAATCACCATCCCAGGAAGTGTTTAAAAGGCGTGTGGATGTGGCATTTTGGGACGTGATTCAGTGGTGCTGGGTTAACAGCGGGACTCAGTGATCTCAGGGGTCTTTTCCAACCTTAATGATTCTATGATTTTACACTGCATTTTTGTTGCTTGTAAGAGGAAAATTTCTCCTGCAATTCCCAAGATCTGCTGCAAGCAGATCAATCACAGTCACCCTCACAGAGCTCCTGACACAGCCTGAGAGCACCAGGTTGGCAATGAAGCTGTTTTGCAATGGCTCAGCGGCCATTTAAAGATTTGAAGGTAGTGACGACTGATGAGAGCGGCTGGGAGAGTGCTGAGAGCCCGGCCCAGGGCAAACATCCTCCTGGCCGCAGGTCCAGGCCCCCGTGGGGGCCCTGGGCTGCTCCGGCTGGTGCCCCAAAAGCTCCTCAGCGGCAAATGTCCGGGTCTCCTCAGGCCCCCGTTTAGCCCTGCCCACTGCAGGCTGCCCTGGCAAAACTGAGGGTCTCTCCCGGGGCGACCCCATTCGCTCCCGAGCCCCGTGTTCCCGCGGCAGGAGAGCCGTGCTCCGGACGTTCCCGTGCCCCGGAGCCCGGGGACAGGGCGGGTGTTCCCGTGTGCCGCAGCTCGGTGCCCGCAGGTGCCGGGGACAGGGCGATGTCCCGTGTGCCGCATCCCGGTGCCCCGCAGCTCGGCGCCCCGGAGCCCGGGGACAGGGCGGATGTTCCCGTGTGCCGCAGCTCGGTGCCCCGCAGGTACCCGGGACAGGGTGGATTTCCCCGTGTGCCCTAGCTCGGTGCCCCGCAGGTACCCGGGACAGGGTGGATTTCCCCGTGTGCCCTAGCTCGGTGCCCCGCAGGTACCCGGGACAGGGTGGATGTTCCCGTGTGCCGCATCCCCGTGCCCCGCAGCTCGGTGCCCCGCAGGTGCCGGGGACAGGGTGGATGTTCCCGTGTGCCGCAGCTCGGTGCCCCGCAGCTCGGTGCCCTGCAGGTGCCGGGGACAGGGTGGATGTTCCCGTGTGCCGCAGCTCGGTGCCCCGCAGGTGCCGGGGACAGGGCGGATGTTCCCGTGTGCCGCATCTCCGTGCCCCGCAGGTACCCGAGACAGGGTGGATGTTCCCGTGTGCCGCAGCTCGGTGCCCCGCAGGAGCCGGGGACAGGGCTGCCATGGCCGGGGGGCCGGCGCCACCTCCTGGGCACGGCTGAAGGGGTACAGCCGGGCTGGGAAACACCCGCACCGCTGCTGGGAGGCCACATCGAAGAGCAGTCGGTGGTCGAAGAACAACCAGATTCCCTCAGCCTGGGAGCCTCGCCGGCCTGCCAGCACCTTGAAGGAAAGGCGGGCACTCAGAAAATCCTCAGTGTTCTGTGTTCTGGATCTGTGCACCCGTTCCCTTCCTCGCTTGGTAACGTGGGCTTTTATCCCTTCCAGACGGATGTTTCTCAGCCCGCTCAGCTCGCGGCAGAGAGCCCGGCGTGGTCCCAGGTGCTTTGCCAGCCATGGCAGAACGCGCTGAGGGCCGACAGCCGGCGCTGCCGTGGCAGGGCGCTGCACGGGGCCGCGTGTGCCATGCAGGCCTCGTGGCCTCGGGAGTCCTTGGACTTGTTCTGCCCAGCAGAATGCTAACTGTGAGAACACAGCAAAGAGCATGTACGAATATCATTAGTGTCGGGAAGCCATGGGAAGGGTGCTCTTCCTGGGCGAAGGCGGTGGAATGTGCAGTGCCAGCACATCGCCCCATCAGACACCCGTTCTGAGGGCTGGGTAAGGACCTCGGCCCTGCCCCGAGCGGGAGCCAGAGCAGGCGGTGCTGCACTCACCCTGCTCCCTGTTTCCAGGCAGGATTTGGCTTGCGCCAGGCAGGTCAGAGCTTGGGGCTGGTGGGACCTGCGTCTGTCTATGCAGACATGCCCACGGAGTCTGTGGAGGTGTTCAGGAAAGATCTTATTGGCACTTAAGAGCCTCCTGAATTCAGTGCCTCTCAAGGAGGAGGGCGTAATGCTCAGTCATTGCCAAGCATTGAATGAAGGTGGGGTTCTGGGGACCAGGATTTAGCAATCACGCTGAGATTTCACAGAGCTGTAGGAGTTAGGAAGACGCATCGTGCACTGTATCCTTGTTCCCTTTGCTTACTCAGGGTCAGCTGCAACAGGCTTTCATGGTTGTTATCTGATGGATCGAAAAGAAATCTCATCAGTACATCCTTGCCCTGAAAACTGCTACTCTACATGGAAGGAGATGTTCTGCAACGAGTGAGGCAAGCAAGTAACCAGTGAGAAATGGGAGATTTACATAAATAAATTGCATTTCTTGGCTAATACACACTGATGAAGAAAGTCTTGCCTAGATGAGCTCCAGGTATGCTACTGTGAGAATGCATAATGAATGTCATGGAGTCCTTGCCTCTGTGCATTTGGGAGGGAATAGCACTTCCCATCCCATCCTTCTGCCGTCTTCCCAGACTGCAAGCCCTCTGCTCCTGTTTCTCACTAGGTGTGGGGATGACATCTTGCACAATGCAGTTGTTGTATCTTGTGCTTTTAGGTACCAGAGAGCAATTCTGCTAAAGACTCTTCCTTGCAGGAACCCCTGAGGTGGTGCTTCTGTTGAAAAACAGGAAATCATAGAAATAAATCTCTTCCTCTCTAGGGTCTTTTGTGGTTCAAGCAGAGTTGCAATGCAAGGGACCACTTTTGTCTTGCCATTGGCTTGGTGTGGCTGTAGGCAAGTAATTTCTTCTCTCAGGAGTAACTCCATGTCTCTGAAAGTCTGAGAAGCCTGTTTCTGACATGAAAAATTGGGTGTGGAATCACTTGTGTAGCAGTAAAGTAAAAGGGTGTTTTGTTCTTGTTCAGTTGTCTTTTATTATTTACCATATCAAAGAAGAAAGTGGTGGAGGTCATCAGCATAGAGGGAAATGCCTTTTGAGGAATAGTGAATTCACTGAAAAATACAGTTTTGCAGAATAAAATTATTTGTGAGTCTGGGTTGAATTCAGTGAATTGTTTTGGGCAAAAATGAAGACAGAGAACTTTTTCAAGGAAGGGTTTTTCTGACAGCCTCAGAATAAAATGTGACACATTTTGTGGAAAGTGATGTTTGTTTAAATCACTGCAATTTCTAGAGAGGAAAATGCGACATGTAGTGTGGCCTAGAGGAGGGAATGGCTCTGAGTTGACTGTAAAACCCTTGAACTGTCTGAGGTCAGACTAATTTATGGGTTATGATAATTTCTCAGCCATCATTCAAAGCTCCATGTCCTCATCATGATAAACTTGGACTGATGAGAGGACTCCCTGACACTTTTCTTATCTCAGAATTACAGTTTGCTGCAGCTCTCACCTGCAGGAAGAATTTGGCTTTCACCTCAGTGAAGAACACAGTGGAGTGACAGCAATTTCCAAAGAACTGCTTGAAACAGGTGACCGTATCCTGCAGATGGGCTTTAGGATAAAGAGCAAGCCCCCAGAAGGGCTGCCTGCCTTCCTTTCCTCACTGAGTAGGAAGTGCTCAGCATCATCCTCTACATACCTCTATCACACAGCTTTGTGTAACTCCAGGACACTGGGAGGGAGCCCTGCTTTCTGAGACAATGCCAGACTCAAGCTGTTTTCCATTGTGTTGTGTTGTGTTCCTGCTGTGTTCTAATCTGTTTGAACTGCAGATAGATTGTCTTATGGGGAAAAGCTCTTAACAGACAAACCCTATCTATCTGTTAGTTTGGTAACAAGCCCTAAATCCCTGGAGGACGAGGGCAAAACTGCTATAGCTATGCCCCAAGATCTGGTGGTGACTGTGAGGTCTTTATGTTGGGAAGCGCTGCCTTTTTTTTTTTTTCCTTGAAACTGAGGGACTGGACTTGGTGACTATAGTTTTTTATGTTTATGGGGAAATTGAGGGGTCCTTCTGTAAGGACTTGATTGGTAAGGGTCAGGAGTGATAAAATATCTGAAAGACACGTATCACATAATCTTAAAAGCCCGGCTTATCCATCCAGTGTGGATGTCAATGAAGACGCATTCTCTCGTACGTGCTGGATTGCATCGTGTGTGTCCCTGGTGCAGCAGTGCCTCGGGATGAGCTCTGGAAGTGGGACAGCCCGTGTGTAACTGCACTGCTGCAGCGGGTAGACGCGAGGCTCGTGGAGCACACGCCAGTCCCCGGGCTGGCCAGGCAGCGGCACTGAAAGCAAAGCTAAACTCCAGACGTCAGCTCTGGCAAGGTGTGTGCTGGTACGCGGGAGCTGCTGGGCAGGCTCTCTTGTGCTGGGAGGATGGAGCGGGGATGCGGAAGGAACGTCGGCTGCAGTTCGCAAAGCACAGGGAACATTCTCCATCCCTTGCCATTTGGGAGTTCGCTCTGTTAGCCCGATTGCTCACAATGTGCTTCTGCACTCCCAGCTGGCTTCCTGGGGCTGTAATTCACCGGGACTGTCACCACAGGAAAGCGAGGGTCTTGTTGTTTGCTCAGTTTGATCTGCAGAATGACAGAGACTGCAGCTTTCCCTTCTGCAAGAGAGGTGTATTTTCAGCCCTCTCTTTATTCTGCTTCATCTGTCCCGTGAATGAGATGATGACTTGGCTCATGAGTATATCTGCGTGCAAAGAGAAGCCGGAGGCAAAAGTGTTAAAGCACATAAAAAGAAGGGAGTGTCTGCATGGCAAAGGTTCTCATTGTAGCTAGTGACAAAGGCAAAGATTTCCTATTGATTTTCTAAATTGCAGAGTACTCACAATGCAACAAATGGTTTTGGGCTGTTGTACTTGAAATGGCTGAAAATATTTTGATAAAATAGTTTTGTTCAGAAAATACTTCTCAAAAGGGAGGTGGTGTTGATTAAACTCTGCTTGGATCAAGGACATACAGAGAAATGATTGCATGCTCTGTTACAGTGCGGAGCATGGGAGTTAACAGCACTCATCAGGACAACAGGAGCTGGAGGAGAATGCTGAATGTGAGCTTGGATGAATGTATCCCAACTTTGTGTACCAAGCTGGGTTTTTTAGGTCAAATTTTTGTCAATTCATCCTATTGAAACTGTTCCACTTTGTAGAAGAGAAATATTCATTATCCCTGAGAAAGCTGGGTTCAGGTCACTGTTTGGTTGAAGCTGTGATTTTATGCAGTGTGAAGAAGCTCCAGCAGCAGAGATTGTGGCATGCCCAGTAGCCTGCTTGCAGGAGACCTGCTGAAAAGTCAACTTGGTCTTGAAGAGTCTCACCCTGTCCCAGTTGATAGCCCCTCACCAGTGGGGTACACATGCATTTCTTTCAGAAAGGATTTGAGAGGCCTTGTTTTTATTTTAAAATGGGATTTTTTGAAGTTGCAAAAATCTCTGTTGGATTGGTAACCCATTTCCTACCCAATACTTGTTTTAGTAGAACAGCCATGGGAGTGAAATGCAGGATTTACTGTGCAGTGTATTCATATCCATGCAGTATCTAATGGAATAGGACAATTAAACTCCAACTCAATAGGTTTCTCTAGTTTCCAGATAAATTCTAAATTGGGAACATTGCCTGGAAGGGTTGCTAGAAATCTTTGAAAATACATGAACATAAGTTTCCTTTCAAACTGTATTAGGTATTTCTGTGAAATAACCAGGCGAGCCCAGAGCAAACTGCACCCCTGACCTTCTCAAATTAAAAAGTCTCTCTGGGTGAATCTGAATTAAAATAATCCCACTGGATGGGCAGGCTCCCTTTCTGCTTTAACTTTGCAGATCAAACACTGTGAAAACAAACAACCTCTCCAACCTCGTGCCCATTTCAGAGCATCATCTGCCTTGTTCTTGTACCATATCTCCCTCTCTGGAACTACAGCTATCCCCCTCCCATGTGTAGGGACAGAAAGGGTGATGGGCCAGTGCAAATGTACTGCGGGTTGCCAGCTGACTCCACTGGTAGATCACCTAGTGCCCCAAACTGTCTGAGTTCATGTGCAGTGTTGTTCAGGATGTTCTTATTGCAACATGGGATTACCATCTGCTCACCCACCTTTGGCTGCCTTTAAGTGCCTTTAAGTGTTCTTTCCTCAAGGCATCTTTAAGGAATGCAGTTACTGCAACTTGACTTCCTCTGGTTTTCCAACTTCTGAACAAAAAATCGATTTTACCTTATGTGTTTGGCCTGTGAATAAGCAGAGGAATCACAGAGGTTTCAGTTGCAGTGGTCTGCGCTCTGCATCTATCACATCTGCAGCAGTGAGAGACCATGGTGTGCAAACAGACCTGAAAGAAGCCTCTTCCTTGGCCTGTGGGGCCCTGTGGCTTTATGTAAGCAGCATGTAGAGAGTCCCTGA
The DNA here is from genome assembly GCA_013400735.1 of Pomatostomus ruficeps. NCBI lineage: Eukaryota > Metazoa > Chordata > Aves > Passeriformes > Timaliidae > Pomatostomus > Pomatostomus ruficeps. The sequence goes on along the minus strand of VYZT01034596.1, from coordinate 138,885 downwards.
GACAGGAAGGGATGGAACCAAATGGACTTTGTCTGTCCTAAAATACAAGCCAAACCTGCTTGGGATGCAGAATGCTGTTTCTCTTTCACTCCTAGCTCCATGCCTCTTGCCAGGTGGGAAGGTGCAGGCAAAAACCTTAGCTCCTGGCAGTCCCAGCCTGGCTGCCTGTGCCTTAAATCATCATTCCCCTCACCTAGCAGGTATATTGCTTTCCTCCTCTGCTGTCTGTCTCTGATTGATGCTGTCATTTGTGTATTGAGACAACCAGAGCTTATAAATCCTTCCAAATACCCTGTTATTAAAAAGGGATCTCACCTTCAGCTTCAGGGTGGTGAGAAGGTCTCATTGTGCTTCTGTTTGTTAGCTGTGCGTGTGCAGGGTGTATGGTGTAATGCTGTCAGTGAGTAGGTCACGTGTGTCAAAAGGCATCTCGAGGGCAGGCAGAGATTTCAAAGGCAGCAGCCTGCAGAAATTGAGATATTTGCACCTGCACTGTGAGGGCTGGCAATGTGGAGACAGGCATTTGTGCCTTCCAAGTGACTGCTCTCTCCAGAGCAGTTCAGAGTGATGGCACCAGCCCAAGGACCCTTTGTTGTTGTTCCTTTCCTGTGGCTGAGGGTGGAGATGGGTGTAAAACCAGAGGCCCAGCTTAGCAGGTGATAAGTCTGCCTCACAGAGCCTGTTTGCAGGGCCAGAAACAGCCAGGATGAGCAAGGTAGGCGCTGTCATGAACCAATGAGAAGCTCTTCATCCTGCTCCCTCCTGTGTCCTAGGGGCTCTGCTTCCGTAGGGGAGGGCAGGTGTGCACTGGCCATACACCAAACCTCACTTACAGGCTGGAATACAAAAATATTTATGAGAGGAAACATCCACATACAGAGTTGGCAGTACTGACTGTCTACTTCATGTCACCTCCAAAAAACCCATAAAGCTGAAACAAATGTCTATCTCTATGCCCAGGTGGATTGAGTTTTCCTGCATTCTGAAGGTTTCTTCCCCATTTTTTATTCTTTTGCCTCAGGCAGAAGGGTCTGTTTTAGGGCCAGTGTAATAACTATCATAACTTTGTCAGGCTGACACATCAGTATGGTGCCAATCATGGTTATAGAGACCCTGGGACCACTTCATCACAGGAGCTTCACTCCAAGGCTCCTTTTAATCTTTCCTAATAAAATTTAAATGACAGTAGCTGTTCCAGTCATGAACCAAGAAAAACCTCTCGTATTATTTCCTCCCTTTTTTCCCCCTAGTGTTGGGTTCTCTGTTTTATAGTGACTAATTTATACGAAAGCTAACATCTTCCAGAGCTGGCTATGTGAGTCTGAAACAAGTGACACTTCTTTTTAGTGACTGTCTTCTCAGCAGATAGGGTGTTTTCAGAAAGATGTAGTGTAGAAAATTGTATAGTTGGGCTTTTGCCATCCTCATCATAATCCATGCAAGGGTTCCTGAGGCTTATGGGTGGTTTTGACCAGGAGCTTGGATGGATAATTGCTGCAAGTTTTTCTAATCAGTCATAAGAGATCTGATCCACTGATGATGCTGAGGTACCTGTCAGTCCCACATTAAATGAGGAGAGCCAACGTCTCCTCACATCTTCTGCTTTTCTCCTCTCCCAAGCCAGAAGATAGTAGAAGGAGAAGTTTAACAAAATTGCACAATCTTTTCTCTTCAAGCATTAAATGGCCTGCCCTGCTGGGAAATGGACCTGGCACTTGGAAGGAGAGGTAGAGTGCTTTTTAGCAGATGTTTGGATCCTGTAGGCTGCACAGTTCACAGACTTGGACTAGCCTCTGAGAAAAAAATGTTTTGGCACTGAAAGTCATGCCACAGAAGACAGCCTTCTTAAAGTGTGAGGGGTCAGGGAGCTGTTTGGAAATCCTGTGGCTTGAACCTCTGTTTGAGCTGTTTCTAGTGCTGAACACAGTGGGACTGGAGCAATAGTTTGGATTATGCCCATGTCTTTTGCTTATTTTTCATTTAACCTGCTGATGGCCTATGTCTTGCATTGCTTTTCGGATCCACTGAGAGTAACTGCTCATGACGGCATTGGTGGGAATGGATGTTTATGACTGATCCCTTGGTGGTTGCAAAACCCATCATGCTTCATCAAAGCATAACACTCGGTGTGGTTCAAGCAAGTGGTTTTTTCCTGGTCTGTTCCTCAATCTGTTTCTAGCAGAAAGCTGGAGAATGACCAGAATCACAGGCTCTCAGAGTCCTTGTGGGAAGGAGGAAGGATGCTGGTGTGTGTGGGGTGTCAGTCTGGTGGGGTGGATGCTGCTCCAGTCCAAACACCCCATGAGCCATGAGCTCATGTGCTGGGGTTGTGTGCTGTGGGAGGGGAAGTGCAGCATTGCTGGGCCAGATTCCAAGTATTGCTATGTTCCCTCCGTGTCATTCATAGGTCATGAAGCTGGAGGGAAGGCAGAAGACTGCGCTGGTGATGTGAAATCCAAGTGCTGTGGCAAAGAGGTGGGAGATGGGGACTGATGTCATGACTCATTTCTCTTAACCTCTCATCCAGTTAATTTTCACTGGCCTGGTATGGGGAAGACCTGCTCCAGGTCCTGCACCAGCAGATACCTCCTCTTTGACATCAAGACTTTTTTCCTTTCTTTTAGCAATTGGCCAAGTCTCACATGTAAAGAAAAAGTCAGTGAATTTAATCAAGGTATCTTCCATCTCCTTTCAGAATGCACATCAGGGAAGGTGATATCTGGGGCCTTATTAATACTGCAGTGGTAAAATGTCGCTGACTCTGTGGCACAAGCAGGCCTTGATTTAGATGAGTATAATAGGGATCAGACTGGGATCCTCAGACTTCAGCGTCAAAGGCCTGCAGAGTTGGATTACATTTTCCTCCCTGGTGATGGAAACAAAGTCCTGGGGGGAAATGGGTTGTTTGGTCTCATCTGAATTCTTTCTGAAGTAGTGTTGCCTTCAGAAACTCTAACTGGCAGCCAGTGCCTCTCTTCTTGGCAGTCTCAGCGGGAAAAACAAGGAATTAGTGATCTGGGAACAACATTTTTGGCATCTTTCAGCCATCCATGTTATCTCATTTAGCTACAACAGGGACTGTTACCAGGAACATCTGTGGTGTCTGGGTGGAGGATGAGAGCATTTAGGAGACACACTGTGCATCCCAAACTCTGTCACTTCCTGGAGTCAATCCCAAACAGACCATCTTTGAAGGAGGTGATATCTTTTGTTTACATTTCCTATCTTTACTCAATATCCGTCTCCTTCCATCAACCTACACCTTTCTGCATGGCTGTTTGGCCCATACCCACTGGCACGGTTGTCTTGTGCTAATACCCTGCCAGCACGCCTTGCTGGAGATCTGGCCCTTTAGCAACACTGCATGTTCTGGGACAATGGACCTTCAAAGACTCCTGGCCAAACTGTATCTGTCTCAAGAGCTTGGATGTTACAAGGCATCATCCGCTCTTTCTCTCCTAAGTTTCTTGCAGCTGGCTCATTCAGAGAATGCTGCCTAGACTGGCATTTACATTGCTGACGGTTTTCAGTACTTAGTACTTCCCAAGTTTTAGAAGTTGTGGGGGAAAGTGAACTAAGCTCATATGTGTAAAGGATCCTAATATGAAGTTAGGTATCCTGATCCTTTGGCCTGTGGAAATTGTTTTTGTAGTAATCTGAGAGTTCTGGTTGCTGCTTTTGCAGGAGATGACTGTGAAGACCATGGGTACCTGGTGGCTGGCCAGGCCTTGGCTGCTTGTTTCCCTGCATGTCAGTGGTTCTCACCTATTTCTTATTACAGTGGTGTTCTTGGGTACCATTTATCATCACTTCCCTTCTGTAAGAATTTTTTGTTTTAAATTACAGCAGAAACTAAAAAATTTTGGGAAAGTTGGCATCGTTTATATTTTTCCTCCTCTCAAGTATATGGCCTCCGATGGCATATGTACTTGCCCCATTCTAAATTGAAAATAACCCCTAAGGGTTGTCTCCCCTGGGACCACCTTGTTCCCACTGAGGCAGAACCAAGGTCACACTTGTCATATGGATTTCTGGTGGCAGTCTGAATAGTTCAGGTGCTGTTTTCAGGATGGATGAGGACTTTGCTTCCCATTTCCAAGGGATCAGATCCATTTGAACTCAGTCTAAACCATATAAAGATTTTACAAGATGCCTGGAGTTTGCTACAGACTAAAGCCATCCAGATACACTTTCTTGAGTCTATTGCTTTTGGTGGATCTCTAAAGAACATCATAAATGGTCAGTTTTGGGACCTAACAGACCCCTAGGGAGTAACAGAGGCTTAAAGAGATAAAATAACTGTGACAACACTTTTTAAACCCCTTTTCTTTTCTTCAACATTTCAAATCGTGTACCCCTGTGCCTGTTTTCACCATGTGCGATTTTTAGCAGAGAGCACCCAGAGTTCTGTTTATAGGGGACTCAGGTGTGAATTATTACCTGTGAAGCTTGCAGTCAAGGTAGTGGGTTATAATACTAATTAAGGCAAATGTCACAGCAAGAGCATGCTGACGTTGTCAGAATTAATGGCCCAGAGCATTACTACTTAGCACACCTTCTGAAGTTAATGGAATCGTATTAATTGGGATCTTGGAGGGACTGAGGGACACAGAGTACATCACTCCTGAGCAGCACCTCTGTTATTACATTAGAGCTGGAATAGTATCCAAGTTCCTCCTGCCTTTTGGGCCCCTTTTGCACAACCATTTCACAAATGGGTAGCTCTGATAAGGCCCAGGGGAAGGTTGTTTGTAAGAGGTGAAAAAGTCTGTTCCTGCTGTGGTTGCAGAGAATCATTCTGCCTCCAGAAACCAGTCCTGAGGACTGCCAAAATGCCTCTGGCACAATCCTAAAGGGATGAGGAGATGTGTTCAACAATACTGTGTACCCTTGTCCCTCTGTCTGGTTCTGCAAATTCATCTCCCCTCCACAGCGCTTCTTCCAATGAGCACAACTCAGGGTATTGGTGTAAGGCACAGTGTCAGAGCACTAAAACAAAATTGTCAGCAATTCTGGGTTCTTTTGGATATTAGCCAGCTGTGGTAGTGCTGAGACCAGTGCAGTGCATGGTTAGACCTAATGCCAACAACATTCTACTTTTGAAATAGAAAACAGCAAATCATGGAGGGCATTTGCTTTCTTTGAAAAAAAAAAAAAACAAACAAACCCTGAGAAGCTGATATTTATAGAAAACTAAAACTCAAAACTTTTAATACAGTGCTTTAAGCAGATGAGGAAAAGAAAAAACCTCAAGTTTTCTACTGAGGATTTTGATTCCAAAGCAGAATGTTCTCATTTTCATCCAAGTTTTCCACATGGGGGAAATAATTTTTAAGCATCTCTCATATAAAGTAATTAACCATAGATGAGAAATGGATGATTTCAGAAGAAAAGGAACACACACTATCTTTAGATAATGGTATTAAATCCATTGTGCACTGGAATGGAGGTTTTTATGATACTGTAGATTTTCTGTGCCATTTTATCCTTGTTGAGTTTAGATTTTAAAGAAATTTCTTAGCTATGAGAAAACATTTTTTTCTGTGTTAACGGGAGTAGAATTATTAATTGTCCTTTGCAATGTTACTGGGATGTAGGTTCATGATTACCATTGACTAAATTTGTAGGGTTTCACATTCTCTCCTGGGTTAGCATAGGGGAAACATTCATATTTGCTAGAAACGGTGATGATTTGATGTCAACTTAGTCACCCATGGAAGCAGAAACAACAGCATGGTTGGGCCAGTGCTGCCTGGAAGGGAAGATCCCTCTCAGCTCCATGCTGGCCTCTCGTCTGACCTTGGAGACTTGACAGCGGTATCTATCCAGAGCTCAGCCCATATGGTGCTGGTCAGCTGAGCAGGAGCTGGAGTATGTGAGCCCTCAATCTATTGTAGGCTTCCTGCGTGATGTTGGACACATCTCAGCCTCACTGCTGGGTCTGCTGTGCAGCCAGTAACTGTGAGGGAGGGCAGGGTTTGCCAGCAAAAGCCCTTTTGCTGAGGGCAGTTTCTCTCAGGGCTTGTTACCCTGACCTGAGGCTGCAGAACTGCTTCACTCCCAAGCAAGCGCGAAGCGCTCCTGGCCGTTTAAATCTGTCGCAGTTCTGTTTGAACTGAAAGGTTCCTCTGTTCCTCAGCGGAGTGTGTTGTAAAACAGTGACATTTGTTAAATGGAGAACACGTAGGGCAAGGACTCCATCAGCTCTGAGGAGACAGTGAGTAATGATCTCTTAATATCCGAGAGCTTTAAAGCTACTATAATATTCTTCAAAGTCAGGGTAGTGTGGTGGGGTCCTGCACAGCTATCCCATGTTCAGGGGCAGGTTGCCACTGAGCATGCAGCCAGGGACTGTTCTTCAGCATCATCTCCGCAGAGAGAAGCATTAGTTACTGTGCAGTGTGCATCACAGCCCAGACAGATTTATTATTTACTTGCGAGCATTCCTGTAGCACCCATCACTCAGCTCGTTACCTGCATCTGCCAGACACCGCTTTGCACTTGGAGTGATGTCTGCTCTGCCCTCTTCCTATCACAAATCAATGTGCTGAGCCTCAGTGCATTTGGGGAGGAGGTAAAAGTTGCACAGCTGTCACCACAAAAGGAAGAGTGGAGGGGAAGGTCATGTCTGTTATCAAATGGGAGCCTGTGGTACAGCGGGATGTATGTCTTGCTGTTTTGGATCCCTCAGACTTGTGATGCCAGTGATCTCTGTCTGGTGTCAGGGCTTTGTCTTACCCTGTGGGCAAGGTCTTGGCTTGGCAGAGCTCAGAAGAAAAGGCAGGACAATAGCTTCATTTAGGCTGACTGTCTTGTGCTGATCTCCTGAGCTGTGTGGGCACATGCAGAACCTGTGAAGACTCTCTTTCAGTCACCGTGACCTCTGCTGCCATGCACAGCACAAGGCTGAACGGATCCTCGTCTGTCACATGACGATGTACATTTATACCATTTGAACCTCGGCCAAATAACAACGAAGTGGTAATGAACTGTGTATTTTTGGCTTCAGAGTCTCTGGGACAGAGGGATGGAAACAGAGAGATGATTTATACCCTCAAGCCTGTTATTTACAAGCAGTCATGCTCCTCATCTTTCTGTAGACAAATGGAAAAAGTTGTAAATTTGCCATATACAGTCCCTTGAGCTAATGCTTATGGGAAATGTAATTTAAAACATTCATTTGTCCTGGAGAACTGAGCCTAAACAGCACTGCCATGGAAGTAGGTAAAAAACCTAAAAATAGGTGAATGCACTCCATACCATCCTTAGTATAATTTATATTTATATATTTACTATCCATATAGACCCAACAGAAGAAGCAGGAGTGAAACTAGGTCTCCTGAGTGGCAATTCACCTTCTTAATCACTGCCACTGATGATTAGTTAAGGACTAATTAAGGGCTAACTGTGGGTCTGGAGAAGTGAACCAGCTACCAAATAGGCATGACAGCACTGGACATTTATTCCCTAACTGATCACATAAACCTGAAAGTGTACTCCCCACTTTTGGTAAGTATGGGACTACTCACATTTTAGAATTAATCTGAAAAACAATTATGCCTTGTTTCTAGGGAAAAATCTTGTGTGCATGTCTGTGGGAATACAAGCATTATGTGAGATAAGGTACAAAGTGGGTGTGTCAGGATCAAGCCTTAGAATTTTTGCACTTCCTCCTTTCTGCACATTTTTATGATGACAGTGTTGTTCTTTAGAACTCACCCCATGCAGAAGCATTTGTTAGGGCAGGGGTGGTGAGTTTTGTTTGAAAATAATCTGGTGTTTTAGTAGCATCACTCCCCCATGCCTGTGTTTACCACCCACATCAGGAGCTTAAGGAAGAGGTGAAATATAGCTATTTTGTGTACTTTGCCTGTTTTCCTTGCAAATCTTCTTTCTGTCTGGAATGGGGATTTTTGAGGGCTAATGTAAAAGTCAATAGATCCAGTTAAACAAATCAGATTTCCTTTTAATTCTAATAATGTACTGGGTTGACTGGAGTTGTTAGTGATTTACAAGGAATTGCTGTTTGTGCCATGGACGACTACTGTGAAGGAAGAGGCCAAGCCTCTGTTATAGTTTATGTCTCAGTTTCTCCTCTTCCACCTTCACAGTCTTGTTCCTTGTGAGCGGAAAGAAGCAAATACAGTGAATCCCCAGTGTCTGTTCTGGCTCGTGGGCAGAGCTACTGACAGGTCCTCAGGGTTCTAGCTAAAGGCTATGGCATGAGCCTTCTGGCTCTCCTGCTATAAGGCTTCCACTCATATCTAAAGCACATAATTTTTTCCTACTTGAATATTATAATGAAGTATGGGGATAAGACTTTGCCTATTTGTTTGGGAATACATCCAAGTAATGTTACAAGCAGATTGCCAAATTCCTCTGTGCTCTGGATCCGCCATTCGTCCAGTGTGTACATGGATCAACCATGCCTTGAAGCTCTGCAGGACCCGACGAAATGGGGCTTCACAGGGTAGCTGCAGCAGACTCATAATCCTGGGGATGTCAGGGTTCTGCTTGCCTGCTGGTTCCCCTGATCCTGCTTGGGTATCTCAGTGCTGTGCTAGTACACTGTGTTCCTTTGCTAGCACTGTTAGCTTCCTTAGATCTGATGCTCTCTGGCTGTTATCTCCATTTCCCACACAGGTGTTAGGTGCATTTTCTCTTTTAACTGGGTGTTTCATGTATCTGGCAATGGTGAATGCCCTACATTTTCCAGCACCATTTTGTGGCTACCTGCACTTTTTTATTTTTCTCCTTCCCAGATATACTGTCTCTGTCACGGCATCGGGTCCTCCCTCACTGCAAAGAGGCAGAAAGAAAAAAATCACTTCATAAATTCCCCCATTTCATCACCTGCTGACTCCAGTTCACCCCTAACATTTTTACTGGAATAATCATCTTGTTTACTCTCTGTCTGGTACAGACTTGTCCACAGTGCATTATGCTTCCTGGGAACCTCTCTGTAAGTCTGGTACTCAATATCTCTTTCTGGTTCCTTAATAATCCTCCTAACTCACTTTGCCTGGTTTTTATAGGTCTTCTAGTCCCCTTGCAGGTAGTTCATATCTTTAATACAATTCTCTTTATTGCTTGTACTCTTCTTTACCTTCTGGCCTAAACACAATGGCCTCTAATGCCTCGGGTTCTGCTCCTAGTCTAGACTCTTGTAATTAGCACTGAGCTCACAAAAGGTGAAACAGTAATTTTACAGAGCTGCCCATGAACCTGTGCATGTGAGAGAGCATCCAGGGGCAGAGCCTGGGTTTCTCTGCCCCCCAAACTCTCTGCCCTCCAAACTGTCTGCCCTTGATGCTCCAAAGGCCCTGCTGTTCCTTTCCTTTTCTGTGGTCTATTGTTATTTCAAGTACTAACTTTGACTCTTACTAGACCTGTTTGGCATTTACCACAGTGCAGCTTGGCCTGCAGCTGTCTCCTTCTTGCAGATAAGAAAGATGTCCCACTGGTTGTACTAGGGGGGCTGTTATCTCTCATTTTTAGGCTTATATCTGCAGAAAGTCCAGTGCCAGGTCAGTGGATGCAGGGGGATGGATTTGACTTGATGCTCTAAGGCATGTGGAAATTAACAGTGGTCTCTCTACACGGACTCTTTTCAAAACTCAAATGTCTAAGTTAGAAAAAAATCTAAGGGTATTCCAGTATTGTGTTAAAGCTAGGAAGAACTTGGGAAATTCATGAGTGATGGAAATGGATACTAGGGTGTTCCATAGATCAGGGTCTCTCAAAGCAAGTGTGAACCCTCAGGTCAGTTTGTTCTGTTTCACGAGTTCCTTTTATATTTGATGCCATTGATTATGTGTGCAATTCTTCAGATGTACTTGGGACTGCTAACAGAAAGGGAACACCTCTACAGGCAACATCTTAACAATGTGAAAATAAAAATCCTTTCTCCTTCACATTGCCAAGATAAAATGAAGTGCTCTCCGTGTCCCTGACCTGTCACCCAAGTTCCCATCTTGCATTTTCGTCTGTGGCAGTAACAATGATAAGTGACCCAGTAGGATGACTTCCCATTGCAGGAAGTGCTGTGAGGTTATTCAGAAAATCAAAGATCCTGAGGAACAATTACATCTTTTCCGTAATGGCAAAAACGCTGTGTCAGTATGACTTTGTCTTCCTGGTGTGCAAAAGTTACAGATGTGTTTTGAAGGCCCTGCAAGAGTTGGCATCTCCATAGCATGTCATGTGCATAGTATTGCTCTGCTTTGTCGCTGGAACTTTGAAACACAAAAGCTTGCATTAAAGTGGAGAAGACTGCAACCAAATAATACATAATACACTGGAGTATTTATGACTGTGGTATAGCAATAAGAGGCAGTGCAGGCTTTGGCTTTGGAGAGGAGAATGGTGCTGAGAACTGCTGGATTCTTCTGTTTTTAGAACCAAAGGATGCCACGGAAACCTGCTTGCCTTTTTCCCTGGGTACCATTACAAAAATTAATAGATATCGGTAAGAACACAGTGTGTCAAAGTATTAGAGACACTGTTACATGAGAAGTTACAAGCAAAATTAATTTCAGTTGTCTGAGAAGTAAAGCCCTAAGGCTTCAGGGACACATTTTGGATGGTTAGAATATGAAATACATGCTCATGTCTCAGAGAGGGGGGTATGTGTGTGATTTTCTATTCTTGATTATTAATGTGTATATTTCCTTTGTCTTGCTGGAGGAGACAAAAACAGAAATGAGGAGTGTTCTGAGTAGTTCCCCATGCCTGTGTTTGTGCAGGACTTTGGCACGCAGCCTACTGAATCTTCTGAGGCAGAGGTCCTTTCCCTCCCTGCAAGTCATCTAATGATAGGCTGAGAAGACTTCCTCTCTTCCCAGGGAAAGGGTTGGAGACAAGCAGGTAAATTGCCTGCCAGAAGAGTTGGTCTCCCTCCAGTGACTAGAAGAACTATCTCAATGAGGGTGGGTCTCATTGGGTTAGACTACAGGTGTCACTTTTGTTTAGCTGCAGGTATATGAGAGGCGTTCCATACCTGTGGTCACACTTGCAGAGATACTTAGTGGGAGTTACCTGACTGCCTCTATGCTTAAAGAGTCTGGTAATTCTTTTATTCTGTAGAAAACAACAGAGTACCGAAGGGAAAAACGTACTTTCCAGTTTGAGGAGTAGAGGAATTAAATGGTAAGATAAAATCCCATCATTTTGGTTAGCTGTTAGCTTCCATCTTCTGATATCAAGCATATTCTGACACCAGTCATGAGAACTTCTGGCTGTGGAGTTAATGCTGCATTATGCCTTGGAGCAGGGCACACCATAATTTCTGTGCTGTCTTTGTTTTGAGGATTCATAGGAATCCTGGACCTGAGGTGCTGTCTGGGAGTGAAAGCAAGACAGGCATCACAAGGAGATGATAGTTTTGAAGGGATTTTTTTTTCATTCTTGTTTTTGAAATAATCCATATGGTCTTCCATTCCCAATTCCTCAGCAGTTTCAGAACATTTAATTAAAAGGTCATATCCATCTATGCCTGGTGCCTGAGATAATTTCTTCCTCCACTTTCAAGAGAAGCTAAATTTCCCTAGTGAGGATAAATGGGGAAAGTATTAGGAAAGCATGTAGATATAGTTTCTGTGGAACATGTGGAGAAGGAAAGCATATGTAGAAATCATATCTCCTGACAAGACTGCTCAGGCAAAACATTAGTCACAGGCTGGGAGTCAAATGGCTTCCTGAATAACACCAGGAAACAGCAGCTTTCATCAAATGACGCATCACAATATGGTAGTTTGGGACAAATTGCTTAATGCATATGCATTTCAGCTTAACTCACTGTGAAATAAGGACAACACAGTGTTCACTCATCCCAAAAAGTAAAGGTGGGGAAGGTAATAAGTTTGCTAGATATTCATGTCATGGAATGATTCATCAGAGTTTACTGTGCACTGAAGCTTATGCACTGCTGCCTGATCTTGACAAACATATCGTTTCATATGGAGGTATCTGGAGGCATCTACTTAATCATCCTGGACTGCAGAGGTTTTGCCAGTGCCCCAAGTGGGAGGTTCCATCCTGTTCATGAGGAGTGCTCCTGCCCTCTGATACATGACAATGAAATTTCTGTACTTGAACGCTCCGAATGCCAGGTGCACGTTTTTGATGAGTGCCCTCGTGCCCATACATGGGGAAAACTGAAGAGGCTCCATTCTCATACCCCTTACGCAGAAGGTTATTAAAATGTGAACTCCATAGTTAAAGCTGTAAAGCTAGTTTCATAACTCATGTAGTAACGTTCCCTCTATTTAATAAGGCTATTCGTTGATCTGCAGCAGCAAATTATACTTTTTGAGCATTTAAGTAATACTTCCACTTGGCTTCCAGTTTACGAGGCAATTTAATATTTTGCCGGGCTCACTAGTGCTGACTGTACAAAACTTCTGGTGTTGGGCATTTAGTCAGCATAGAAGCTTGAACAAAGTTATTGCTATTTTGTGCACAAAATGGGAACGTTTCCATTTAGAAATCTCCCCTTTGCCCAGCTACCACCAATACCATTGGAGCATACCCAATTCTAGCAAACAAATCCAAAAGGAGTGTATTAATCCGAGTTATGTAGGCAGCCAACATCAGGAACACCTGGCCCAAAGAGGACATGGTGCCAGATTTCTAAAGCTGGCCTGACCTGGTCACCATCTTTTCAAAAGCACCAAAGGATCTGGTGTCTCCCCTGAATAATGGGAAGAATTCAAACAGGAATCAGGTACCTTTAAGAAAACTGTTTCAGAAGGATCCATTGAACAAGAACTGGTGGTATTTTTGTTTAGTCATAAATGATTTGAAGACGATATTTTTATGATCCTAAAGCTGTTTTGGCTTTCTATTTAGGTCCGCTCATGTAACGAGAGATATTGCTGCCATATACAAACCTTATCTCATCCATGGTCTTAGACCATGGCCATTGGGATGGTCACAGCTGGAGTCCTCTGCAGACAGCAGAAGTTCCCTGACACCATCCACTTGTCGTCATAGTTGTTTAAAATCTGCCAGCATGCTGGAGCTGATTCCTGGAAACAAAAATAGCCTTATTGTAATGGTCCTTTTCGCAAATGGATCCTTCTTCAGCTAAAAACCCACTTTAGCCTCCATTATTTCAGAATATGTTTATTCCAGGATATTTTTGAGGCATTTCCTTTAGGTGGCAGCAGGAGTACAAGAATATTCAGCCTTCATGGTCCCCTGCGCTTACTGCGATAGCATGGCTTTGTGCTGAAGAATGTAAACCCAGTTTTACAACCCTTTCATAGCCTAACACATGTGAGAGTTTATTTTCATTATTAGAGCAACTTGCTGATGAGCTGAAATCATGAGTAAAGACCCCGTCACCTGTCTGGGCAGTCCTTTGGGTCTCTGCATGTAACGGCTGTGACAGTCTGGACACTTAATAATGGAAACAATGCAGACCCTGCCTAGGAGATCTATCTGGTCTTGGTATTGCCTACACATAACATTGCAATGGAGTGTGTAAGGCAAGGAGATGGGGAGGAGAATGCTCAAGATTGTGTTGCATGTTCACCTGTTTTAGGAGTTGAGGCAAAAGTGTCAATATGCTAAACACAATTGCAGTAGAGCTGCTAAACTGCAGAATTCACCATTTCTGGGATAGCCCTACTTTTTTCTTGTCTGCTGGCAGCCCAAAAGGTATTTCTCTATATTTCCTCACATTTTCAAACTCTCTTCCTTTGTATTTGCTTTGGAAGGAAATTTCCAGCTGATGTGTCGATCACATTTCCTGGGAAATGCTTTGAAGTTTATGGTCTGCTTGTGAGACAGGGAAACCTGCAACATCATTTTGCTTTGAGCACCAGTATGCCTAGGGGTCTTTCGGGATGAGGAACAGGGATCTGAAACTGTCAACTCTGAACTCCATAGAATACCATTCAGGCACTTCTATCGAGCTGGAAATGAGCCAGTAACTCTTAGTACTGAGGTGGTCCTGTCTCACACCAGTCTGGCCTTGGGCTGGTGGGAAGCAAGGCAGAGGCTGAGCTATGGCTGTTGTCTCTCCCACACCTGAAGTGACTGATGTGGGATCTAGCTGGAAAGCCACGGCTTGGGGCATCAAATCATTGCTTGTATGCTGCTGTATAAGAGCCTGCACTGGTTCAGACCCTCGTACTTTCTGGACTTGCTATCCTGAGACTTCTCATTTCTCAGTGCTGCTTCAGAGCAGAAATGATGTTTTCTCCTGTATGTTGGTCCCCTGCCTTCTCAAGAGGGCCTTGAAGCAGCCTCACCTTTTTGAGGAACAAGCAGATACACCTGTTGCAGTGACTTGTGAAAGCTGTTGGTATAGTTCCCAGTATCCTGATGTTCTCTGTCACGCTCAAACCTCCTTCCATTCATCTGTCAATGAACAACTACTGTCGCCTCACACCCTCCTGGAGCCTGGCCATTTATCTGGCTTTTATAGTGAGTAAATAATATGCTCAGTTATATGTCTGGAAATAGTGTTCTGTACAAATTCCTGGGGCAATCAATACACAGAGTCATTTTATGTTAGAAATAGCTTGTTCCAAATGGCTGTATATATCTTTATTATACTGTAAATTCTCGCACTGTCACTGGAAGCCACACATGCCTTATTGCACAGCTTTGGTTGCAGTGTAAGCTCCTTCCCTCCTTCCGTTTCCAAGCTTCTTTGCCTTTCCTCCCATCCACTTGGATCAAGGCTTAGGAATTCTCCAATGCACCCCAAAATCTCCTTCTCTTTCTAATGCAAGTGTCCTATTAGGATAATTTTCTCCCCTTGAAAACCCTACTGAAGCTCTCTTCCAAAAAAACCAAATCAGTTTTTGAATGTCTAGGCTCTATAATCTTACTGTTTTGGTCATGTTTCTTCTGTCAAAATTATTTCTATGGCAAAAGCCTTGATAGCTCCAAGCCAGTACTGAGTCCTGCTGTCCCAGGTGCTGCATGCAGAGCACAATATGGCTTTAGTCATCTTGAACCAACAAATCTACCAGAGGGAATCTGCATCCTCTGGTTATGGTCTCTCCATATCCAGGGGCTAGTCTGAAAGGCTTGTGAAAGACAAAAATGTGGGACCTGGGCAATCAGATACAGTGAGGACAGTTCCAACCACATGATAGAATATAAAATGCATTGGCACTATAGGCACGGATGAGGAGACTGGGGGTTACTGCCCCTCAGCACCTGGGGGACTGCTTCACAAACATGTCCATGAGCTAGAAAATATCTGACAGTGATATGAGGAGGTTTTGGTAACTGTGAGTCTTCTCAAATGTAAAGAAATATAAAAAAATCATGTGAGAGGGAGAGTGTGATGATATAGATAGAGAATGAGAGCCTTCACGCACAGGCACAGATGCTGTTCCCCTAGAAGCACTCTCATTCTCCTTTCAGTGATGGGGAAATGAGAGCTATTTGCAGGGTTAAAGTTATGGGCATTGGAGACAGCAAAATAAACAATAATGGCTTGGAGAGAAGACAGGAAGATGAAGCATAGCTGTGCCTTGGGGACAGCCACTGCTTGCACAGCATGTCTTGCTGCTGTACACCATCCCAGAGTGAGTCCCACCTTCAGAATTTGAATTACTTTAGGGGAGATATTTCTTTTTTACTGTTTTTAGCCCTATTGTGACCAGAGAGCATGAGCAGGGCTTGTCCAGCTCTGGCACAGCTGTAGCAAAGCTCTGGCTAAGTGAGAGCCAGAAACTGGCTCATAAAAGAGAGGGATGATGCCCATGGGGGTGAGGAACATGGGTTGTAGTTTACTGTGGGTCTCAGCTAAGCTCAGAAGAGAGAAGTTTCTTTGCAAGTCCAGCAGATTTGAACAAGTTCTGAGGAGGTACTAAAATGTCTTGCTGGGAAACAGTCTTTGTTTTTCAGAATGAGTGTGGCTATCAGGTGCATCCACTTTGCTGGGCTGGGCCTGGGTGGAGGGGCTGAAACACGGCCCACAGGTCTGGGACTGAGAAGTTTCTCCCCACCCAGTAAGAAGTCCCCTTGGAATAAGGGCATTTCTGTATGCCAGGAGCTGGTGCTCTGCTTAGTGCAGAGGCACCACATCTTCAGCTGTGGAGATGTTGTGACTGAGTTGTGACCTTGGACCGCTGTTCTCAGGGGTGGTGTGCTGCCAGCTCCATGGCCTGACAGGGGGATTAGTGAAGCTGCTCAGCGTGGTTATGTGACATGTTTGGGAAGGCTGTTTGTAAAGCCCCAGCCCCTGGGACACAGGGCCCACTTCTCCATGAGCATCACCTTCCTAACCCGGACAAGGTGTGAAACCCCACCACAGCTCCCTGAAGGCTAGCACTGCTTCTGTGGGGAGGCAGAGCTCTGCTGGAAAAGCCAGTGTAATCCTGAAACGTGAAGTCACAGCTGGAGGCAACAGGCACATCCTTTGCTGGTGTAAATCACTGTGACCTGATTGATTTCAGGGCCACCCTTGGTATTGAAGATGTCGCAAAGAGTTCTTTCGAAGGAGTCTTTAGAGAAATGTTTCCCCCTTGGTCTTCTGTTAACTTGCCTGTGATAATACATCTGCAGTTGCTATCACTGTAGAGCTTGCTCAGAAGAAGAAGAAATAAAAAGAAAGAAGAAGAGAGGCTGCTGTTCATCTTATTGACTGCTTATTCACTGCTTTAAAAGTAATTAGGAGTTTAATCAGAGTTTCTATGGATTTTTGGGGGAATCTGTAATTAAAATCTGCACAGTCAACTTGCATTATATACTTAACTTTCTTCCAGAGCTGCTCAAATATCTTTAATATTCTCATGTCCTCTAATGGAAACTGTCAAGTACCTCAACATAAAAACGAGCAGCAAATCCCCTGCAACAGGCTGCCAAACTGCAACCCCCAACAGTTTTTTTGTTGTGAGGAAAGGTCTGCTCTGTGATAACAGCCCAGGCTGTAGGTTAACAGGCCTGATTGACTCCAAGCTGATTTTTCTCTAATGAATAGAGATGTTTCTTTTCATCAGCATAGAGTGCAGCGTATGGAGAGGGGGAAGGGAAGCAGAAGAGAAAAAAGCCAACTGTGTAGGGATGGAGCCAGTCTCTTGATAAGCTTTCAATTAAGAGCAGATTAAAATTAGGTTTATCTTCTCCTGAAAATGGCAATGACGTTAATATAATAATACAATGTAATAACTTAATAACCCAGTTGGCAGTGACTCATCCACATTGGAAAGATCACGGTTTTGCTGCCTAGTTCTGGGAAGGTTAAGTGTGTCCATCCCTCATTCCTGCAGGTGTGCAGGCACCCATGGGGAGAGGGAAAGCTGGACAGTAATTCACAGCCTGGCTGCTTCTCCTCCTGGGAGGTTTGGTGTGACTGACAAGGGAGATTTATGGTGCAGAAGTGTGTGATGAGTCCATGTGTAGAAACAACTATGGAGGCTCAGCAGAGTCCTCCGCTACCTGGTCCTCACTGCTTATGCAATCCCATTGCTCCACCACGGACAGGACAAAGACCCAGAGCTTTGAGGTGTAGCAGCTGGTGTCTGGCATTGCTAGGAAAAGATCCAGAGTCAAACACTCCCAGCTGGCTGTTCCCTACTTCTCAGTCCACCCATCACATGTACTAAGGACTGTGAAATCTACTGGCCATAATGGGGGTTTATTCCCTCTGTTGAGGTAAAGGAAATAAGTTTCCTCTGCCACAGGAGACTGTGTGTGTAAACTGCCCTGTGCAGTGTTCGCTGCCCTGAGCTCAGGTGTTGACCCCTGACATTAACCCAGATTGTCACCTGAGAAGAACCTGGCTGAACTGGTGTTATGGGAGAGTGCAGCTGCTCATTCCACTCAGGCTGGATGATCTCGGATGTGCCATTTGGCTGCAGGGACAACGCCGGTAAATCCATTCCTGCAATCAGGAGACCTGATTTGGCTGAGCGTGATTTGCTCATCTCATTTCATGGGATGATCAGCACTGGCCTGTAACTTGTGTGTTGGACAAAGGACTTGGGTCTGTGCCCTGTGAGGTGTTTTATGGAGGAGGATATAAAACACTTCTCTCTTGTCATGAAGGTTGTCATCATCGTCTTGGTCCAGAGCCTGAGCTTTACCCATGAGAAGTGATCAGATTAAATTAGTTGTTTTACTAGATCACTCAAGACCTCTAAATAATAAAGTGTAATGATATAGTTATTTTCAGCTGACAATGTATAAGCACTTGAATTAGTTAATGTGATTTTGTGTGCTGGCCACTCTGTTGTGTGCTGGAGATTTCCTGCATTTCAGCACGTCCATGGCTTGCTTGTGTTCTTTATTTTATTTAACTGAGAACAATGAATTAAAGCAGCTTTCCAGTAAGACAAACACCTGTGTCCAAACACAAAACCCTTCAGGGCAGTATTTACTCATTCCTGACCTCTAATGTGGGCCTAACCATTTACCTTTTGAGTTGAGTGACTTACTGTGATTGACTCCAGGATGGGTCTGGTCAGTCCAGTCCAGGTGCAGGGCAGACAAGTTCAGTGTAAAGAAAATGAAAAACAACAAAAAGCAACTGAAGTAACAAGGAAATGCCAGGAGAAAAAATATCAGATTTCTTTCCCTTGGCATTATGGGTTGGGATTTTTTCATCAATAAAATGGAGTGTGTAGAAGTCTTTGGTGTTAAAACTCTAGCTTTAATTCAGAAATTAAAGCCTCTAATGCACTGAAAAGTCATCCCATGGAGAGTGACAGCCCAACAGTTATGTGGCCATGACTAACTCAGTTCCTTGTGGTCTTCCCTTTCCCAATTCTGATGGTGCAGCTGGGGATGTTAGAGTGAGAAAAGAAAGCTTTGCACCTTCTCCAGTACTGTTTGAATGCTCTTCTTCCTCAATTTGAGGATAATGAAGGTAGCAGGTTCTTCTTTGGATTTATGCTGCTTTAGAATGTTAAGCTGTAGGCTGCTTTTGGGTACTTCTGTGTCTCATCAGCCATGTCCCATGTCCAGTAGAACAACTGCATAACTTTTTTAACACTGTCAAGGGAAAATTAAAAACATAGGGTATTTTGCAATACGAGTCTAATTTTTATTGTAGCAATGATATAGGCTATTTTCTTGGGCTTTGGCCTATATTATTTTTATCTGATTTTGAAGCAGCTATTTTTTAATAGTTTTCCATTGACTGACACAGAAGGCTACTTGTAAAATTATAATAGAGAAATTAAAATGTCACACTTTATAGAAAAATAAGACATTCATGCTGAATATCATAAATAGGGAAATTTAGTATTTGACAGCAAGAACAAGCTCAGCTGATTGTGGATGTTTCTGAGGATGCTTTTTAGCTTTGTACCGTCTGAACAGCATAGTCAGGACTGGACCTCCTGCTTGTGTGTGTGAGAGCTCCTTGTCTTTATTCCTGAGCAGCCAAGGCTAGCCAATATTGATAACTGTATTCAGTTTTCAATAAATGGTGTTTATTGTTGTTGGAAAAAAGTCATTCCCCTTCTGGCAGTGAAGAAGGTGTGACTTGTAAATAGAGGTCTGGGAGCAGCGCTGTGCCTGCAGATACAGCGAGGGCTTGACAGAAAGGCAGCAGAGCTGGATTAGGTACGTGTTGGTGTTCTGCAGGAGCAGAACAACCCTGTCAAAATGCAGACTCTGCTTGCTGGAGCCACTGCCCTGGATGAGACCCTGCAGAAAGGAGATACTGTGCAAAGTGGCTCACATGCCATAGTTCCCAGTCATACTTACTAAGAGGGAATTCTCCAAATTATATGGGAGGGGAAAAGCAAGCTGCCTAAAGCTTTGATATAATTTCAAATGTGAAATATCTTTAGGAAAAATGTCATACACTGGCCATGTTGTAGAGACTGAGATGCCCACTAAGGCTTGTCACATAGGTCACAGCAGTTTTCTTTTGAATAATACTTGTACACAGAGATCAGTGTTCTTCCCAAGCATCACCGCTCACCTGGCATGCTTTTGCAGGTTTTCAGCTCTCAGGAGACTTTGCTCTGCTCTAATCTCCCATCTGGGCTTCTCTTTGTCATTAATTTCCTCTGGAACAGAAGCACCTGAGCTACAAATTCAGAAGCTGGAAGACCTGGAGAAGCATTTGGGATTGTGCCACTTGCCCTGTTGCTGCATTTTTCCCTGAGCATCTTTGGCTGCAGTTGGAGGCAGACTATTGATCAAAGTGGACACACATCTATCCTGGTAGTGCTGTTTTTTTTAAGTTATGCTTATTTTTCTAATCCACCACTTCACTACCTGCTCTCTGTGCTGAGAAGTTTATTGAGGACATACCTTGGCCTCTTCCCTAGTTTGAGCCTGGCAGCATCTACAGGCGGGATGTGGAGAGGGCAATGAGCATTTCAGGTACTGGTCCTTGGCTGCCAGTTTATGCAGCAACCCCACTGGAGAAGCCTCCCTTTCTTAAATATAGGATTCTCACAGTAACTGCAGATATTGTGGATCATTTCTTGTAGTGTTTATCTCCCTGATGTGTGCAGCCAGCTCCCTGCCCGGAGCCTGGCAAGCCCACTACTTAGCTGGGATATAGATGTTTAGTCTTTTTTAATCTGATCCTCACAAATCAATCCCAGAAGCCATTTCTGCTGCCTTCCTCCCAGTGTCATGCAGTTTATCAATACCCAGCTTGCTGCTGAGGATTTAAAAAATGTATATGTGTATTTTGAGCCAAGCAGTCTCTGCACTGAGCTCTTGGAGAGCAGAAACTAAAGGCTGTGTACAGGGAGGCGAAACTGGAAAAGGGAGGAAGATCCACCAGGGTGTTTGCTGTCTCTGACTGACCCCATTGAGGACCTGCTTAGAGCCCATGCCTTGTTTGGAGCCTGTCACCTCAGTCATTGGGGAGCTGCTGGAACAGGCTGGGAACAAGCTGTGCTAGTGCCAATGGCGCTACACAAAAAGGCATTCACAAATAACGAAGCTCTGAAACACCCTGAAAATAAGTGTCAGCAGCTTAAATTGGGGTCAGTTGTGCCATGGTGAGAAGCTGGCCAGGCTGGGGAGCAGGGAAAAGACCTCCCCCTCTTCTGCCTGCCTGGGAGAAGGGGCTTCCAAAGCAATGGGGAACACACCTATTGCTGCTGACTGTCCCTGGGAAAGCCAGGCACTGGCAGGGGTCCTTAGCCCTGCTGCAGATCAGGGTCTGGTCACCCTGGTATTCTTCAGACCTCATGTAGATACCTGAAAAAAGCATCTTCCCATCTGCAGAGCTTGGCTTCCTGAGGCTGCTGCAGATAAACAGATGCTGCCCACAGACCAGCAATTCATGCAGCCTCCTGACTGTCTGCAATGCCCTGAGCAGCCATGGACAAGTTGCCACTTAGCTCTCTGCCTCAGTTCCCCCTTTTTATATCAAGATAATAATACCATGGGGAGGGAGGAGGTGAGTAAGGGGTTTTGTGTTATTATGGCTGTCACTGCCTAAGGTGCTGCTGCTGCCAGAGAGAGAAAGGAGGTTGGTTTTGAGATTAAGGCAGAAGAATATTTGCCTTTGCCATTAAACTAGTGGCTGTCTCTAGCCATGTGACAACACCTCTTAATGCTGTTCCCTTAAAACAGGAAGGAAGAACCCCACAAGGTCCAAACAGCACCAGGGCTTTTTAAGCTTAGCGCTGTACCAGCCAGTCTGTGGGCCCCCTTTGAAGATGTTATGTCTCTGGCTAAAGGACACTCTTGAAGTTGAGTCCAAAGGACCTACCACAGCAAGGTATGTAAAACACTGGCTTTCCAGAGGCTGTACTTGCTGCATGAGTCAACTTTGAGGAAAGAAGATAAGATTTGTAATGCTGAACTGAGTGGGAGCAAAGCCTGCTCCTGTCTCCCAGGTATTGAATAGCAACTCAGCTGCTAAAGGACTTTGCCAGCAAAACTGCTCTGAAACGCTGTGTGTAGGGTTGAACCACCAGTGCTACCTGCTGTAAGACATGAGCTGCAGACCTGAGAACATATGGGATGTAGTGTTGCTGTACCCCACACTGGAGTGGTTAGTAAGTGTGCAGATACCAGCTGGACAAGTGTTCAGGATTCTTACAAGTGCAATCACCAAATGCTGTCTCCTGAAACTCCGGGGCTGCTTGGCAGAAAATTAAAGAAGAGAGCAGATGCCCCTATGTTATTTCACTGGTCAAAGTGGGGAGAACAAATTAAAGTGCCTATTTTAGCACACTGAGACAGCTGTGCTCTTCTCAAGCCAGTTCCTGAGAAGTCACCTATCCATGCTTGATGGAAGGGAAAGCATCTGGTGTAGCAACAGCCAGTTAGCCAGAAGTGGAGGAGCTGGCAAAGGCTTCCTGCTGAGGAAATCTTTGGATGGCACCTTGGCAAAGACCAAGGGACAGATGTGAGCCCCAAACACTTCCCACTAAGCAGTGTCAGGTGCCTTTCATGGGACTGTCAAGTGCCAGGTGAGAGGGGGCTGTGACCTACACAATGGGGCATTTTAGGGCTCAGCTGCAGTGGGTGCCAGGTGTTGAGCTGGATTCGTTCACTGTTGATTATGACTCTGAGTTACCATCAGCAGAGTGAACTTGGCTGCAGGAACAATCTTCAGCTGCTTCCCTGCAAAGGCAGTCAGTTACTTAAAGAACCTGTAGTGGTTTTTAAACAGCGCAGATGTATTAAGTATATCATGTTACTGTTAAGCCTTGGTGCACTCTGGAAATGTCTGGCATTCTTATTCTTCTGTTAGCAAAATGAGGTTTAGGAAGTTTAAGTGACCAGAATCCCAATAGATTCCGGCATGAAGAGAAAGTGGGAAGGTGGAGGTGTTGTCATGCCTTACCACAGGCATTAGAAGGGATGCTTGGATGTTCTTAACTGTGCCTCTTTATTTCTAACATAGTTCCCATAATTTAAAGGAATTTGGAAATTGGAGAAAATAACACTTCAGTGTTAATTGATCCCAATAACCAAACTGATCAGAGGATGCAATCCCTCCCTATACATCTCCATAGATGCTGAGCATATTTAACTATTTCAGCATCCAAAATACTGTATACTGATTCTCAGTGCTTTCTTTTAACCCCTTGTTTAGACTGGTTTATATTTCACATGACATGACTTGATTAAATTAAACCACACTGAGTCTAAGCTGAAGTTTCCCTTACTTGATATTTAGACGTTTACACTTTGGAATAAGTTCAGCCTGTGATATGTGTGGTTTTGGGTGGTCCTGGGCTAGTCCTATGTGGTTCAGATCTGGGAAAAGTCACTCTATTAACAGATTTTAGTTTCCTGAGCCGTGTCTACCTGTCTCCTGAAAAAGTTCTTATGGATCCACAGTCAATAAAATGTTGCATATGATTGTTATAAAGTGCTGACTGCTTCAAGACAAAAGAATAATTCCTTTTCTTTTCCAGGTGAAAACAGGTCCCACAGACAAAGTGCTTTGCTGAAGACCCCTCAGAAAATGTAAAGCAGATTCAGGAGATGAACCTCAGTCACCTGACATCCCACCTTAGCCAAATTGCCTACCTGCATTACGGGAAGCTTGGCAAGAAATAAGGGTAATGAAGCTGCCTAGCTGCCTGGAAGAATGTCTCTTCTGCTATAGAGCAGGTAATCCTTTAGATTTAAGAAATGGCATAACTTTTAAGGAGGAAATTTACAGAATATGTCATCTGAAGACATTGCCATGTTTAATGCATTTGCTGCCAATGATTTTCTTTCCCTTGCTATACTGTTTACAGAGCAGCTGGTGCAGAGCTGTTGAGCTTGCTATTGAAGATGAAAGGCTGGTTGTTTTTCAAAGTCTTTTGTGCCTGTTTGCTCCTAACTGGAGCTGTCAGTGTAGATGTTTTTTATTTCCTTTATCACTATAGGTCTGAAGTCCCTTCTTTAAAGATTTCCTCAATTCAAAGAAAGATTTCTTTTGCTCTAAGTCCCAAAAGACCTGAAGGGTCTTTGCTCTTTTGTTTGGGCTGAAGACTCCACAGGCAATGCCAGTGCCTTCGAAGGGTTGCTGAAAACCTTTAACCCCCAGACAGCCAATGTCCCAGCTGAAGTCCTTTGATGAAGGCATGAGGAATTCAGTCTGTTCTACTCATTTCTGTGGCCTGGGAATGAGAACAGCCCTCGTGAACTACACAGATGCAACAAAAAACTTCCAGTGATTAGTAATTAGTGGTGTTTACAATAGTACATAAAAGATGGAGCTTTCCCCCTCAAAACAGCCACAAAGAGTATGTGTTAGGTACTGTACAAACTCCCACAGAGATGCTCACTCAAGTTGCTTAAAAGCCAAGTAATCAAGGCAGCAGAATCTTCCCCATTCCAAAACTGAGGCACTCAAGTTATGAGAGGTCAAGTCATTTGCCCAAGATAATGACAGGAAGATGAGACAACGCTGAGAACTGAAACCAAGATACCTTAACAACCTGATTTTCCTTGTGTATGCCACCTCTCATGCACTGAAATAGGCTGAATTACAGGATTTTCTCTCTTTCATATAGTCTGTCTGCTGGTAGTTTGTTACTTTGGTGAGGGAATTACAGAAATCTTTCTGATCAGTCATTAAATCTGCATGACCTTGCTTTTTTGAAATGTTTTATCCAATGAGTTTCTCTCAGAGAAGATCTGGTCTATAATGACAGTCTGAAAGGCAGTCCCTCTGATGCCCATTTCAAGCATGCAGCCTTCCCACCCAGCCTGCACCACCAGGGTTATCAGTCACTCAAACCAATGCTCCTACACAGCAACATCACCCAACTGGAAAGCAAGTCTATGCAAATCTCAAAATGGAGCTGTACTGAAAAGAACTGGATCCTGAGTGTTCTCCAAAGTGCTCCTCATCAGTGCATTCAAGTGACTTTCTGACTGATGAAATGTTCTTCAGCTAAATGTGCTTTTCATTTTTAAATGTGTTTTCTGTAAATGATCCACAAAAGTGATTCCAACTGGTATTTTTCATGTTGCCCTCTAGCCCTGCTGCCAACTCCCTGTCCTTGCTGACCAGAGTATAGCCCTGGTGAGGAGCTGCAGCTGACTGATGGTGAGCTGCTTAGGGCTGAAAAGCCCATAGTCCAGCCACTCTGATTTTAGCTGAATGAGAAACAGTCCCAAAGTCACAGTGTTCACAATGGCCACAGCAGATCCTGCTGTTCTTGTTGAGCAGTTGGAACACTGAGCAAGGACTGAATGAATACTGAGTATGCAGAAACTGAAGGAGGAATATCTCTAGATGCATTTCCAGTTTTAATATTCTCCACTTGGCAAAAATTGATGGCACCTGGACACTGGGAGATCCAAGCAACTCTCTGCTTGCTCATATAAATGTTTTCTTCCTGGTTTATTTCTTAGGATAGTGTACACAGCAAAGCCCACACAGAATGCACACAAACTTCTTCCTCCTTCCTTGCTGTTTGTGATCACCCTTTACAGAACTGAGATTAGGCATGCATGAATGTAAGGAGGGTGACATTGCTGCCAAAGAAAACTTGTGTTCTACATCTCGAGTATCAGGTCACCAGAGAACTGTGTAAAGAGTAACCAAAATGCATATAGTTATCACTGAAGGTGACTGACTCTTTGTAGGGCATGCAGTTCATACTCTCACTGTTATATTTAGAAATATTGCACAATATCAGTGCAAAAAACATTCACCAAACCCAAAAGATAGCTGCAGTCACATGATAAGTCTGTTCAGAACTGGAAAGTTAATGTGAATCTTACTTTCTAGAGCATTGTCCTCACTTGGCTTTGTCAAAGAGCCTGATCTAAGAATGGCATGAATTCTATACCAGATTCTGTTACCAACTTTGCTGGTTTCTATTCTAAAGAAGGTTTGTTGATTTTTATTTCGTAAATTTTAACCTCTTCAAAAAATATACCAGGTGCACTAAATATATAATCTCTTTCCACAGAACCCTTTTTGGCTTGATAATTATAAGATTGATCACCCCCAGCAACAGACATAAAAGTTTAAACAGTACATAACTGTTCTCTGTACTAATGCAATAAAAGTGGGTTTACTTTTACAGTGGTAATTTTAGTAGCAGTCTAAATCAACACCCTGTTGATAATCAGACAAATCTTCCTTTAAAGAGAAATGCAGTCAAGTAAGCTTGTTAGTATTATGGGCACATTATTGTCTCTACTTTCCTCAATCAGCTTTTATTCATGCTTTTACAATAGGTGTAAATTTTTATATTTCCTTAGGCAAGCAGAAGAATGAACTGAACATCTAGAAGATTACTTAGGTTATGGTGATAAGAAATAGACAATCCTGTACAATGTTGAAAAGGTCAATGGATTAGTGTGCTGATTTCTGCAAATGGGCAGCCCTGCTCTGCTGGGGCTGGCAGGCAGCTGAAAAAGAAAAAAATTGGCTGGGGGGTGTTCAAAATCTGGTGTGGTGTTTTCTGTATGGAATTCTGTTAGGGAATTTAGGAGGGAGAATGGTGGGGAAACATTTCTGCAATGAGGCACAGCCAGTGGGTGAATGGTGTCTGAAAGAGGAATCATGTGTGAGGTTGAGGACTTGCTCCTGTGTCAGACCCAGGCTCCCTCAGCTGTGCCTTGTCTTCATCCCTCAGCCCTGGTCTGCCTTGTGACCAGGTATAGGAGAAGTGGGAAGACCAGGGAAGTGGCTTTGTACCTGTGTGTGTGATACAGTGACAAACACTGCTAGGGTTGGATGCTCTCAAGCAGTACCAAATATGTAGGGCAGCCGGTTTTATTTTTTCCATTCTCTTGACAATGTTGCTTTAAAAAGTTGAAAGAACTCAGTAAGATATTTCTGGGCTAAAATTTCATGAATGCTCATGTTGAGGACATGCTTGTTGCTCCACATGACTATTTCCAAGCTGCATTGGCTCTGACAAGCATCATGGTCACTGCTCACACTTGCATTGCTTCCAAGGTGGAGCTTTTGTTTTTCCTAAGTCCAGCCAAAGGAGTCTGGGTCAGCCACATGATGCTCATCAAGCCTCTCTGTGGAAACTCTGGGTAGATGGATTTATGCTTGTGGTTGATCTGAGAATCACTCCTTTCCTTATATCAGGACTGTAGTTCCTGTTGGCTCCAAGGAGAATCTATTCAGCTGAATATTGAGACAGACAGGTTAATTATGATCCTTTCTGCTCCTTTATATCTGGATAGTCCCTTGCTGTCCTCTTTTGAACCAAGACCAGTTGAACCAAACTCAGTTTGGATGCTCCATGCAATGTGTTGCTCCTGCCTGAATAGGGACAGCAGTTCTGTGTGAATGGCTGCACAGCAGAAAATTCTGTGGTCGTGAGGATGGCTCATCTCACATAGGAGTCTCTGCCCCGTGTTTTCTTTTCTGTAACCTTTCAAACCACCCTCCCATCTGACTGCTGTTTTGTAAACTCATGAAATTTGGTTGCAAAGTGCTATCATTCTAATTTTCAAGCAAAAGGAGAGAAATGATGGTGCCAGATTCAGTGCCACATTAACTGAAGGTGGTGACATGCATTACATTATTGTTGGCCTTTTTATCTCTGGTCCTTCTTTTTTTTTATGACTAGCAAAATGACAGTAAGTCAGCTCAGGCTGACTGCTCCTTGCCTGAAGGGCCATGAGAGTGTTTCAAGAGATGGCTTTGTGATGGCCTCTCAGACATTTTAAATGTTAAGCCTTGTATGTTTGCCAGAATGGAAGATTCCTCATAAATCAGTTCTTAACAGAGCAAGTTCAGATCTTATGGTAGAAACAAACTCCTTTTCAACCAACAGGGATGTATTCAGCCATGATCTGGCTTCTCGGGCCTGATCAAATTTGCAGGAATACCGATTTCCCTGAGCAGGGTCTGCACCTTTAGTTGCTTAGTCAAATGGTTCTCCTAATAATGATAGGATGGTTATAGCAGCCTGGTTTGCTTTGTCCTGGAGAGCTATGTCTCCAGGCACTCTTACTTCATATGTTCTGAAGTCAATGACAAATGGGCATGGCTTTGATACCTGCTTGTTTTTTTCTTGGGAAGTCAAATGGAATCAGTAGTTTGTTTTAGGTGGGCTGCTGGATTGCTGCTGAAAAGGCAGTGCAACCATACTTTGTTACCAGTGGGGAAATGCAGGGCTCATTACCTTACCCACTAGGGCTAGAATGAGCATGGAGACTTCCACAGCTGACAGAAAAGAAAAAGACCAGGGAAGGAGAATCTGTGGATCAATGGCCTTTCACATACTGAAGAACAGAGAGGCAAATCCATCTGTCAGCTGATAGCCCATTGCCATGGTTTTGGAGTGACTCGGAGGACAAGCACTCTCCAGCTGCACGCTGGGAGCAAAAGGTTCATTGAGCTTCTGTTGTGTGCCCTGAAGCCAAAAAACATTTATTTCATGTACAATTCAGTGCTAGGAGTGACCTTTCGTATCACATCCTTTGGGGCAGGTGCTTGGCTCTGGTGCTTCGTGTAAGCCCATCCTTTGTCTTGGTTTTGGCTTTCTTTTGCCTTCCCATTTCTGGCTTACCTTGGTTGGTCACATGTGGAATGACTTCCATCCTTGCTACCTGCCAGGGTGGGGCAGGGGCCAAAAATACAGTAGAGCAGAAGGTGCCTCACACACAGCTTTTACTGGCAGATACAGCTGTGCAGTCCAAGCCAGTGGTCCCAGAGGTTTTTCTTTAGCCTGCAAGCAGGCAGGGAGCCTGGTGCCTTCAGTGACTCTTGCCTAAGAAAGCCCTTTGTGACTTGTCCTGCAGCAAGGTGTTAAGTGATGCAGAATTGCCTCCCTCTAGGCCATCCATCCAGCCTGAGATGGAGAAGAGGAGCTGCTTACTGTGCTATCTAAGCTATGTTTGGTCATCCTGCCATTTGAGCAGATCTGCTGCCCCTTGCTGGCTTGCACATGAAAACCAACTGCCTCAGGCAGCCACCCAATGCATCTGCCACAGCTTTCGTTAGCATGGCCAGAGTCATCTGTTCTGCATGAATGGGGTTGACCAGCATCTGGCAAATCTCTGCACCACTGGGATCTGTTGTAAGGGGCAAGTGACCAAGTATTCCCACAGCATGGCTCTTGAGCAGAATTTAGTAAGCAATGTCTCTGCCCTGGCATGGTTGCCTTTGAGCTTTAAGCTAGAATGAGTTGGGCTCCGTCCCCATTTAAAACCACCTGAATCCACAGTGTCCAGCAGAGGCACAATATCTGTCACATAGGCAGTTTTTTGGGTGCCCATGATTTCAGATTCAGTGGCTCTGGCAGCTAGCACATAGCTGAGGTATCTGAAAGTCTGCTCCAGAGAGGGAGGGCTGGATGGGGTGCACAGGTGGGGCAGATCTGGCCCCTGCAGGTGACAAACAGTCACCCTTTTTGTCCTGCCCTTCCGTAACAGCAAACACAACTCCAGATCTCTACCTTGGCTGACTAGAAAATGTGTCACATTCACTGAAGAGGCAGCTGAGGCAGTGTAAACAGGTGTTGTCACTCACTGGCAATACCCTGCCTCACTGCATGTGATTTGTCTGGGCTAGTGCTCCATTAGTGAGGTGCGGAAGTGAAAGGAGAATGCTCTGGCAATGCAGTTGTCTGTCTCTAGAAGATCTGGAAATTTAACAGTCTTAGAGACTTAAAGATGCACATTTCCACCTCACCAGAATGTCTGAGATTTAGAAAATCTTCCTGTCCTGAGGCAGAACAAGCTGCCTGCATTTTGAAAAGAATGAAAACATGAAAAATATGGCTTGAGTCAGTCAAAATGTTTGTGGTATGTTTTATTTCAATTGTAAGCTTTTATGACATGTTTGCAGATTTTTTATCTACAACAACTAAAATCTTTGAAATTACATATTTGAATAATGCTGAAATTTCATTCTCTCTCTGATTTCTTATATAAAGACAATCTTCTCAATTCCTTTCCCCTACAAGCCCACATTTTTCACTGGTGTAAGTGAATCCCTACTTACTCCTTAAAAAAAAATCACTTGGTATAATGTAAATCTGTTTGATTCAATTAGAAAGAGCATTTGAGGAGCAAAGTCAGGGAATTTCTCTCTTGTATGATAAATGGTGTCAAAGAAGTTACCACTGGATATAAAATTAACCCCAGAACTAGTTTTTCCTATCTTCTAGCTCAGTTTTAAATGTTGGTAATCCTGTCTTTGGTTTGAGTCAAGAAATCACTGTAAGAAGCCTCACAAAGCACCCAGAGATCATTCAATAGTGAGGCAGCAAACAAACAGAGATGAACATCCCCAGTTTTTACTGTCCTAACTGCAAGCAAAGACATTAACTTCTCATTCACTGGCAGTTGATTCCAAATCCCTCTAAAGGACTTAAAGAAAATGTGTGCTATGGAGCTTTATCCTCAGCTAAGTCTCCCCTCATACTAGGTCTTGTAGCTACTTGACTACAACTTCATCGTGGTGCGTGACCTGCTGCTGGGCAGGACAATGCCCCCTCAGATGCTGGCACATTAAACTGTCTGGATGTACCCATATTCATATGTATTGTGGTGATACATGACACCTGTAATTGTTTGAACAGTTCACCCTGAGAAGGGTTGAACGGTGGTGCAAGGGAAGCAACCCTGCCTGGCCAAGATACAGCAGAGGAAATCTCTGCCATAACCAACAGTAACAAACCACAGCAATTACCCAATTAAAGCGAAACCCCTCTTTGATCAAGACCATCAAGAGTTAAGAGGCCCTTGGGATTTTTGTGAGAAGGAGGAAGTCCTAATCATTGCAAAGGGAATTGCTCCTTTTTATACCAGGTTTGAAGTTGCCCCCAAACTTGCAGATGCTAATTTTGAAAAAAGAGAGTCATTAGTTTTTAATA